>VCRD01001387.1:49056-100527 GCA_006783055.1 Trinorchestia longiramus
TCCTAGACATAACACTCCTAATTTTATTTAGACCTTCCCTTGTGAGTAGGTCAGTTAGGTTACATTTATGAAGTCTTGTTCCACATCGAACTCTGGGATTAAGTATTCCTTTCTGCTAGCTACACAAGGTTTTTGTCTGCGTTTCCATGTGAATTTCATTTCCACGTTCTACCTAAGTGGGATTATTCGATAGCCCTGACCCCTTAATGTTGTCAAACTTAACAAAACGGCATTCTTGCTCTCAACTATACTTAAATGTTGTGTGTATTTGGTATCAGGATATCATTTTCTCCGAATATTACAGCAATACACAAGTTATTTCAGTAATACACAAGTTTTCCCAAATGTTACCTGCGTTTGACAGCAATATATATTTTCCCCAATTATTGCTTGTGTTTGAGAACAGGATATCAGTTGTTCCAAATTTTGTCAGTATTTTTAGAAAAATTCGAAAATTCAGTATTGTTTTCTGCGCTTGAAGATATTGATATTTAATGTACAGTTGTAGGAAAAATTAAAATATTACACATTGGAAATCAATGAATCCCAAAAAACTATATGAATTGTCATAAGTGTATATGTACATGCAAAGCTACGCAGTTCCGTGGCGTTATTGCTTATAAACTTAAAACTGATTTAATATCAATGATTTTAATTTTTTGATTCCATCCATACTCATTAATTGAGTGAATGACTTTAAATTTTAGGAATCCCTGCCTTGTTTGAACTCCTTATGAGGGCATGAATGTAAAATTACTTCATAACTGTTTTCAGGAACACGATATTTTGAAATATTGAAGGATTTATTTATGTTCCTCATGACGAAATAATGCCATAAAAAGGTTTAGGCATTATGCAAAAGTGTTAAGACAAGTCTATTTGCTAAACTGTAACTACCAAATGTTAACATTCTTTCTGCTCACCTGGAAATTTTAGTATTTCGAATTTTCCCTGAAATTGGAGCTATACGCCTAGATACATAGATAAAACTTACCTGATTTCTGATAACAAAATACAGAAGAAGTTTTTAACCGGCACCCATGGGACTTTGCAGTTCCCGCTTAATATCACCCAAGTAATCACAAACAATTCATAGACACGCTAGACATAAAAGGAAAACAATATCAATTGCTTAAAGCAATTAAATAAGAAAAAACATAATGAATAAATATACAAAGCTTAGCCAGCGAGTGCTGGTTTAAAGGAATACATACTTCGATCATGCTCATTTGAGTAGCAGAGCAAAACACATTCAGCCAACTCACCAATACCATGCAATTACCGCCGTTTTTGTCTTTCTGACATGCAAGTCTCTTCCTCTAAAGCATACGTTTGTCATATATTAACCCGTCCTGTATGTACATATTCCTTCACCATCAGTTTTGGAACTTCTAACTGGGCAGCCTTCTACCTGGGTTGCCCTAGGCAACCTGGGTGTTTATTGAACACCCTGTACATGTCAGGTTTCTCTCACTTGCCGTCCAATCAATGTGAGGATTTACAACATTTGATCTGTATTACAGCCTTTTCGGGAAACAGCTTGCAGTACTTTGCAACTTATATGTAATTATAATGTCGTAAACTGGTAGTGAATACCCATTTTAATCTCAGGAGTGATGTTATCTTGAGTAACGCTCCTTTCCGAGTAACACCCACAGGTGATGTCATAAGTTAAAGAAGCGGTAAAATTGAGAGTAAAATGACAGCGACTAGGGCGAGCGTGCGAAAACAGCCCGTTGCGCCTCTTGCAGGCTTTTCTCACTCCTCGTTTTGCTTGAGATCACGGCTGAGTAGAATGATGCTTCATGCATCACCATAGATCGACAATGGCGTGACGGTTACTCCTCAGTTTAGACCTCTATTGTCATTACGCTCGATGAATCTCTGCGAAGTCTCCACCATGTCCGCAACAACAGAACTAACTCAAGCGAGTGGCAGTCTTAGCGAATTGCAAATAAAATGCAACTGCATCGACAAAGCCTTCAGTCGTCTTTACGGTACGCTGAAAAATGTTTGAGAGTAACAAAACACGTACAATCTATTTATCGTTTAATTTGCTACTTCTAGAAAGACACAAGTGTCTAATTTTCACGATGACCATATGAACATCTCATACTCTGCTAAATTTAAGACTAAGTTTCATAACCATGTCGAGTAGTTTGAAAAATTAAACGGAAGATACTAGTGAGAGACAGTGTTCGAAAGTTTGCTTCGCTCTGTCGCATTTATTAAGTTAAGCTATTCGTGTAATTACTACAGTAGTTCACGTTCGTGTAGAGAAATTTTACAGTGAAGCGTTGCTGTAGAATTTAGATGGTCAGCGAGGATTATTTTCTATTTTCATAACAAGGTTATGTAAAATATTTTGCTTTGTTCGTTTCGTTGGCGTAAAGTTTCACTGAAATTTGAAAACTCTCAGAATACAGATTGCAGCTGTGTCGTTCATCATTCTCTCGAATGCGCGCAACTTTTCTATGAGTAAAAAATTCTCCTGATGGCAGCACGACAGGATTTAAATATGTATTTCCAAGCTCTTGTACTGAGCTCACATCCACTCTTTGGTCTCCGATAAGTATTGCTCCTGCACATGTTGGAATTCGCAGATAAATTGTGCCGACATCCAAAGATTTTTTTAAACCGAGATATCTGATACTTGAGCTTGATGAATTACTGAACACAACTGAACTTGCAATTCAGAAATAGCCTGATCATCTCTTCAGTCAATAACAATTCGAAATGTCAGGAACACTTTCAATTTTTTTTCTGATAAAAAATACTAGTCTCTTCAAATTGCAAAAATAAGTGATTCCTTAGTTTACAACGAAAAAACGGTGGAACGCATTCATTCAGAAATGTTTTACCTCATAGTTTTTTATCTATAAATAGTTTTTTCCTAGAACAAATTCCGTCTGAACTAGCACTCATACCAAGGACTCCTATAAACAGGACGTGCACCGCCATATAGCTGACTACGCTAGCGGAGGCCATTGCATTCTTAGTAACATAACATTTTCTATCGGACAAATTGATCAAAAAATACTTCTTTCAAGCAATAGAAGGGATAATAAGGTTTCACAGTGAATTTTAAATGCTTTAAAGCACTGTAGTGCTTTGAAATACCAATTTTAACCGGACTTATCATGTATTATTGTATGAGCTTAGTGGCCACTTTATAGAAAGCAGAGTTGCTGCAGTTTTAGACTTTACGAATTGATTATAGTTAAACCTTTTCCAATGCAAACAACCAAACATATTATACAAACATTCACGCATATAAACAAACAGACATTGAAGCAAAAACCTACCAAACTGCAGCGATTAGTCAGCCAACCGGGCCTTCTTTACAGAAGTCTGAAGAAGGACTGCCTTCTTCTGCTGGTCTTTCTCTAGGTTGTGGAGTCCATTCAATAGAACATTTGCCAGACGACGGAACATCTTGGGACAATCAGTGTCAATTCCACTGAAATCATCAGACTAGGTCCTTTGTGCAGCGACTTCATCATGACACACTGCATAGAAGTGGCCTTGCGGTCTCGGTTGTTCTCGGCCATGCCACTCAGCAACCCACCAAAAATTGAAATCTGTACTTCATCTACCAAGAGAAACACATTCTTCTGCTGCAGTGTCTGGACTTTGTCAAATGTTTCCCTCAGCACCTGGTCCTTGTCAATAGATGAAGTGATGTACTGCAGCTTGCGTTTGCATAGCAACACCAAAAAGTCTCTGAGCTGTTCATAATTACACTTTGGGTATGATTGAAGAACAAAACAATAATCCTTCGTGGAAAACTGCTTCTGTAATAAAAGTTCCAACTGACGTGTCAAAAATACCAACTTTTTCACCTTCTTGGTGTCGACACAGGCTGATGTGTGAGCTTGAAGAAGAGTGACAACATTTTTGATCGTTTTGTCAAACGGGACGTCATAGTGCATTGCCAAGCGCACAGTTTCGTCGAAATGACGATCTCAAACCGTTGTTGGGATGAGGTGTCTTAAACAGTGGTACGCTAATGCCGTTCTTGCCTCGAAACAAACAACAATGTCCGATTCAAACCGAGCGACAGACTACGACAATGTTCGCGCTGTAACAGATGGGAGATAACTGAGCTTAGTGAACTGGCCTCCGCTACCGTAGTCAGCTACATGGCGGTGCACGTCCTGTTTATAGTAGTCCTTGACTCATACATAAAGGATCAAGACAGGTTGACAACGTACATGCAACAAGAATATAGGGGCTGCATTCCGGGTTGCATAGTGGAATTAGAGGCCAGTTCGTATTGTTATTCGTGTTGTACTTCTCTGACACTCGTATTATTCCCGATTTTGTTTGAATTCATTAAATTAGAAAGGAAATCATTCTCACACTTTGTGGAATCGATGTATAACAATCTTAGGTCATTTTTGTAAAGATTAATGTTCAACTTGTCCTAGCAAAACTCGCTCTCATGCATTTGCCAGTCGACGTTCAGGCATGATACCTGATAGGTGTTCTGATTTCACTTTCGGTCCAGTGGCTTGTGCATTTCATGTCACCTGGCAGGAATAACAGCATTAGTCAGCAGTTACCTGGCTAAGACCTAACATGTGACTCGATCATGGGCAACGACTAGTTTGGTGCTTTGAGAATACCGTTAATTCTCAGCCTGTTTTAAATTATTTTTTAAATATGATACATAGGAAATGATTGCAAAATTTGTCGTCCATTGTAGGCGCAGGACGGGGTCATGAAATGTAACTATTGAAAAAGGCTCTTGTGAGCAGAAAAATAGTGAACTCTAAACTGCTTAGAGGATTTTGATACACTTAAATTTGAGTTTTGTCAAATCGAAAGTTATTTGGTTATCAATCATTTCATTACTTCTAAAGTTGATCAGAAGCTTTTCTCACAAAGTGGGGGTTTAAACCAAGTATATACCTTAAAGGCATCGTGATGTCACTGTGTTTTGAAATTTCCAACAAACTTCTAAGTACAGTAATTGCAAGATGAATTTATAATTTTGAACCAGTAGTTTTCATTGAGGAGAGGTGAAACGAAACGCAATTCCTTGTTTCGATCAAACGAACGTAATTTATTTCGATGTTTCTTTTATCTATCGCGCTCTGAGGATAGAAACTTTAGATCTGGTGCTTTTAATATGCACTTCTATTGAAGTAGCTTTAGGTTAACTTCCTCTTTGAAAATTAGGGGCGATGATATCTGGTTGAAGGATAATAAGAACGCTGTCATACGCCCCTCCCCCCTCCGATTTTCCAATAGTTCAGGTAATTTCCAGTCAGATGAACCGTTTTATTTACTTGATTTCAGAGGCACAGATTTATTTAAAAGTAACGAGTTTCTAAAGTCAGCTTTCATGACGTAGCCGAGGATACTGTGCCTGTTTCTGTGTATCTACGAAGGGTGTGTAGGTTTACTCATACACCTTGACTGCCGGAGCGTGTAAATTTCCTCGACGCTTTCAGATTATGGGGATACGCCCTCGGATTATGGAGACACGATAAGCTTGGCTGGAGCGATGCTGAACTTAGTACACTCCTGGCATCCTAAATCATTTCTCTAGCAGTGCTTCTCAGCTACCGAAACCGATAGCTTGCTTGGTCTAATGTTTTCTTCCTGGTAAGCACGAGAAATACAAAAGAAAAATGATGAGAACGAATAAGATTTAGTGAAGAATAAATTGTAATTGAAGTTCTCACAAACCACATTAGGTAACACATGGTTACACATTGTTTTGTACTTTGCGGTAGATTTTTTTCAACACATGAATAACCAGGGAGTAGAGGTAACTGAATGATCAGGAGTTAATTCACCATTTTTTAGGAAACAGAACACAAAGGTCATTCAGATATTTTTCAATATTAGTTGCTATATACAAGTCTCATTGAAACTTTTTGAAAAGTGGCAGGAGAATGGGAAAATGAAGCACAGGCATTACATGTTAATCTAATTTAATGCTGACTAAAATTACTATCCAAGTGTACATTAATAATTATAATTGCTACTGTAACAACATTACAAAGAAAATAAACGCATAACGCCTGCATGTGTTTCACATAACCGTCCACATTAGTTTCATATCACCGTCTACATGAACTTCACATTGCCATCTAAATGAATTTCATATCACGGTTCATTTGAGCATATAACCATGTAAAAGCATGATCAAGGTTGTCAAAGATATTCCTCCATAGGTTGCACCAGATATAAAGATAGGTTATCAGATTTGAACGAGTCCAGCATGCCGCTGTCACATCTGACACCACGACGTCATACAAGTGAACAAGAGCCCCACGTGGCTAACAATTTGTATACACCAGCGCATCGTTTGTGTCTGCTCACACTCCGCAATGCATTATTTCAATGCAATGGTTATTTCAGTCAAAGAACTCTTTAATTTGCTCAATCTTTTCACACGTTCAATGTAGTTCTTAGTAGAAAGTACCATTGTAAGTAATTAGGGTAATGATGCCGATCAATAGAAAAACTAAATGTGAGTGTGTATGTATGTGTTCGTATGCAGCCTCATTCATGATCCGAAAATACAAGATTGACAATGTGTCACAGCTACTAACATAGGCAAAGCTGCTTATTCGAACGACTTCTTGTAAGACCGCCGGTAGCATCGCGTCTCAGCTCTAGTGTTTTTAGCGTGATGCTTACAGACGGCAGTCTTTTTCGTTCACTCCCAGCAGTTAACAAAGATGGTATGTGTCAATTTGAAATTTTCAAAAATATTTGGTGAAGTATTTGGAAATTGAACGTTACGGTTTCATAGAACGTGTTGTCGAAAGCTTGTTGTCGAAATGTTTGGTAGAAAATTCTGCAGAGAGTTGTGCCAAAAATATCGTCTACTGTCTTTTCTGAGATACCCTCCATGGCACGTATTTACGTAAAAACTGTCCAAACTATCATTTCATAATGTACTATAATCGCTTTACCAGTAATAATTTTTATTATTACAAAAACAATAAAAATTGTTTGAAACACAAAAGATGAAATAGAAAATCGTTCCTAAAAGTAACAAAAAATGTTTGCAATGGTTTCTTGGCCAGCTCCATGCCGTCGCACAGCAGTTCTCAGAACTTACACAACTTACACTTAATGCCTACGGAGCACTTTGCATCTCCTTGTTCCATCTCTGAAATTCATTTTTCAGTATCAAATATTATGTTGATAACTGACATTTCAGCCGTTGTTTTCTGATTAAACCAACTTATTTTCATCAAACTGAAATGATTTCAAAACGTCTAGATTATAATGAGTTGCAGATACTTGTTCTTTACATCCATTCGGCTATCAACAAAAGTGTAAGGTGGTGGTCAAAGTTATGAGATCATATGTACAGTGTTATTTCTGCAACTGAGTAAACTACAGTACTGAGAAGAATAATGAAGTTATTCCATTAACGCGTTTGCTGCCTATGATGATTGCTAGATTCTGTTTCTCCTGGTCAACGTTGTTTTATCTTATTTCTCTGATCAGGAAGATGAAATGCAAAACTACTAAAACTACTACCACAGCCAACTGCTCTTAATTTATACCAAGAAATACAGCCAAATGTTCTTGATTTGAGATTGACAATAATTACCGACTACGAGATAACTCATAGTCGATAGCGGACGTGTTAAATTAAACTTATCGTTCGATTTATAGGACCATGTGTCATCAAAATTTACTATCCCAGTGAGGAATACGATATTAAAATGCGCATGGCAGAGGTTGTGAAGCGATGGCATGACTCTTGTGATGTCTATAATGAAAAAAATAACATTTAAAAGCAGTATTTGTAAGATCACACACGGTAACTTGAGACGAGTTTGCGGCCACTAACTTTCAGGTTAGAAATTGATCACGTCTATGAATATTGATCCCGTCTATCTATGAATAAATCAGATATAAATCAAGTTATCAACTACCACGAACGGTCATTTTCAGAAGTCAAGATCCTGAACAAATTTTTAACTTTTTGCGTTCTGTGGTAAAAATGTTTTTGAACTTAAAGATTGATTATTTGAAAATGCATTAAAAACTTGCTGTAAGATATAACATTTAGGGCAATTTCGCTAATTTTCATGTATTTGAAAAATTAATGTGTGGCTTATTTATACATATATTCTGAACATATTATTCCTAGATTATTTTATACTATATTTCTGTTTTTCAGCCATCCAATCGAATGTTTTATGCGAAAACAATTTTGAAATTTGCATCAGCGCTTCGAGTATAAAGCTCATAATGATGAGGCGGATATCGAACGGGAGAAATTTTTTGTGCCAAGCTGCCTTGTCAAACGTGACATTGCGCATTACTCGTGAGCCAATGTGCTTCTGATGGTTATTCGTTCGTTACATAATAAAGCATAAAGCCGGAGACAATAATGTTATGGAGTTGGAAGGTAAATTCCTGAGTGGGATCGTTATGGTACGGGCAGCTTAGTATATGGTGGGAAATATACAGGGTGTCTGAATAAAATGTACTCACACTTCGAATGACGAGATCCTTTATTTATGAACATACAGTGAAATAGAATAGCTTAGAATACAGAAAACAAATGTGATTAAAGAATCATGTTCGCAAATGTTCGAATTGATGACCATTATTGCAACACAAAGAAGACAGCATGTTAGCAACGGTTAAAGGGTGAGTACATTTTTTTGAGTCACCCTGTATTTTCATTGTACCCCAGCCACTATTTGCAAGACAATGAAATTCATCAGAGGGCATCAGATTCTCATAAGAGCGCATGTTCAGGGCTATTATTATCTCACAAAAATCAAATTTCAAAAAGAATGAAATGAATTAGCGTTTTCAAAAAAAGTTCCTCCTAAAATGGCTGCCTCCATGATCCAATCTCTAATATCAGCATACTCTATAAACAGCAGACAACATATGAAAATATCTTCTACAAATTGGTACTTTCATTATATTTTTTAGAACTTAAGCAGTGAAGAAAATTGAAAAAACTGCAGGAACATCCTGACCAACTTATTACTTTAGTATCGTTTTTCTACAGACCAAGTAGAAAATAAGTCAGCCCACTTAACATAACATTCATTGACAAAACGCTTCAAGTAAACATATGCCATCATTCATTTATCTTGAAATTGCGACCGTAGGTATTCAGTCCAGTTTTAACAGAAATTGCGACCGTAGGTATTCAGTCCAGTTTTAACAGAAATTGCGACCGTAGGTATTCAGTCCAGTTTTAACAGAAATTGCGACCGTAGGTATTCAGTCCAGTTTTAACAGAAATTGCGACCGTAGGTATTCAGTCCAGCTTTAACAGAAATTACGACCGTAGGTATTCAGTCCAGTTTTAACAGAAAATGCGACCGTAGGTATTCAGTCCAGTTTTAACAGAAAATGCGACCGTAGGTATTTAGTCCAGTTTTAACAGAAATTGCAACCGTAGGTATTCAGTCTAGTTTAACAGAAATTACGACCGTAGGTATTCAGTCCAGTTTTAACAGAAATTACGACCGTAGGTATTCAGTCCAATTTTAATAGAAATTGCGACCGTAGGTATTCAGTTCAATTTTAATAGAAATTGCGACTGTAGGTGTTCAGTCCAGTTTTAATAGAAGTAGGCGTGCGTACCGTTCTCTCCGTGTTCAGAAGAGGTTTCAGCGCGCGCATAGTTGCTGCAGAGGCGCACGCACCTTGCGTGATGCAGCTTGTTCTTCTCCAGCGACACGCAACCCCAACCCTCTGACACTGGTGGTGCGCCACACAATTCATTGGTCTACTGCTACTTGAAAGCAAGATCAACGTTCCTGGGAAAATGAATCGATCAGTCGATTATTTCATCTTTAATTCCACCACAACGAGCAAAACTTGAATGACTTGTAACAAAATCACGTTAGTGAAATCATCAAGCTGTGAAGAATATGTAGTCTCTCATTTTGACTCAGTTGAAACAAAAAGCAACTTACCTAAGGGTGTGAGAGTTAACATACAAACAAGACCATGTAACTGAAAGAGGCTTAATTTTCTCCGAAGAACCGGTGCTATCTTTATCCTCCTCTTATTCCTCTCCCCTTTTCACAATTACTTCGCTTTATATGTACTTTCTCTCCTGCCACATCCTTTTCTATTCACTCTCGCGTCCTTGCTTAACGTGTCTTTACTAGGTTACCTCATTAGTGGGCCCGGATAAAAATCTCACAGAAATTTGGCATGAGGTATTCCTAAGCCAGAGCAAAATATTGTCAACCTGCTCTTATCAGCCAAGGGCTTCGTATTACTGAACTTCCGAGGTACAGAGCTGAAGTTCCACCTTTGATTGCGGAGTCACTGACTCAAGAAATAGGTTCCGTCGGTGGACTTTCGCTGGTCACGAGACTGCATGGGATAGGAAAGCTCGCTGATATAAGACTGTTTGGTGCACCGAGGTTCTATGAAGCTTTGATGACGATTTTAAAATTGTCTATGTATATTTTTCAAGTTTCAGTATTTGTTCTCATGCTCAGGAGACGCAATGCGCAAGCTATAATATGCTCTATGACTTCACAACTTAAGTATGGAGTGTCATATTTATTTCTTAATACATTAATACTTTTTATAATCAAATGCCACATGACAAGCATGATATTATTCGTAGCATGTATTCTTCAACTAATATTTTTTATTTTGCCTGATTTCCTCGCAGTCTTAATGATTCAAATTCGTAGCAATTCTTCAGTTCAACGCGTGACACGAGTTAAAAATTCAAACAATTTTTGTTGAGACGTACATGGTCATGTGATTGCGTTTGCGGCACTAAAATTAAAAAAATGCACTGATAACCTTCAGAGTATAAATATCAGGCTTATGTTTTATTTCCTTATTTAGTCCGAAAACCAATTTTATTTAACTTTCCACGAAACAATACTTAAAAAGGATATTACTGACAAAAAGCTCATAGATCCTTGTCACTGGAAAGCGTAAACAAATAGAACAGTAACCAAGCCACCTCACACTAAGAGTAATTTCTCCTGTGGACACAATAATTATAACTCACAGTGCTATTGATTTACTTGTAGTTCGCACCGGCACCAGCAGACCCTGTTTGTGCTAAGCTCACCTGACTGCTCACCTCCCCTCCAGTTTACTTAAAATAACTTCAATTGTGCTAACGATCTCATCCGCTCACCTCTGTTATTTTGCTTTTGTTGAGTTTTCTTTGCTGTTTCGACTATGACAGTGCTATTAAGAAGGTCTTCGGCCTCAACTTTATAGCTGATATAATACACATCGCTGTTTTCAAATCAATGTACATCTGTTAAAATTGGAAGGTTTTAAGAGTCATCTCACTTCCAACTCAACAAAGGTATCTATAACAGTAAGATTGTAGAATCATCTTAATCAAAATTGATCTTTAAGAATTATTTTATGAACGAGTAAAAATACAAAAGAGAGAATAGAAAAGAAAGGCGCGACGTAGATTTCGAAAGCTAATTGTTTTCCGAGTTTTCGATTTTATTGTATTTCGAGAAAGTCAACTTGGGATTGCATCAGGGCTCCAGGATGCAAAGCTCGAAATTTGCTAAACATGGGATGAATTAAACTTTCCAATTCATTGCTAAGAGTAATTTAGTCACATCTTTATCTGCATAATGCTGCCTCCCACTAAAATTTGGGGTGACGGCGAAGAGAAGGAACAAAAGATCCGCTCGATCGATGACTATCACCAGCGTGCTTTCCAGCCTTTACGTGCAGTTTCCTTTGAGTAGAACCCTCATACCGTCATGTGTAATTCGCACAACTTAATTTATTTATGGGAGACATCACACACCTGTCATTATTATGAATTCAACCGAAGAAAGCCTTTTATGATAGTTTACAGAACAATGCGAACAAAAATGTTAACAAAACTTTAGAATGACTTTAAGCGTTGTCTTTTCTTCCCCTCTGATTAGAGTCCGAAGAAAAGCATCTGAAGAAAATGACTAGATTTCTCAAATACATTGTCAGATCGCCAAACATTGTTCAATACCAGACTGATGGATCGATCAACAAGGGTGCACGAGTACTCGTTAGTGGTAAATTACTAACAAAAATAATTCTTTATGGATACAGATAAAGGAATAGTTTGAACAAATAGATTAAACATTAGGTATATTAATAGAAATGCTATTCAATTTAAACTTCGGGCTGCGCACGTCAGAATTAGGTCAACTGAAGCCAGAAATTAACGATGCTTAATAAATAGGCGTGCGAAATTAATCACCCTGTATCCACATGCGTATAATTTTTTTCTGATTTTACCTGATAGTTGATTAAAAAAACTGTAAAATTTTTAGACATTATTAAAATGTGCTGCATTCAAAGAAATAAAGGTATTGTTCACCTACGCAACTGTTGGGAAACATGTTATACTAATTTTCCTTCGTTAAGAATGAGCCTACAAACTCAATGTTTGTGCATGTTTTTCTGCATCATTATCTTTTTCAATATCTTTGCAAATAGTCGTGTATTGTTTAAAATTTCGTAGAACTGTAATGCAACCTTGGAGATGCAACAATGTCGATCGAAGACATGACATCAAAAATTCATCTGCCTTGTGCTTTTATTGCTTGTTACTGGAGCAGATGAGGCGTGCTGAGCACCGAAACAAAAGAGGTTCAAACTTTCTATTTCTCAGTTCGAAACATTTCCCGTAGACCCAAAAACCTTTCAATACTTACTTTTCCCAGCCACCACAACGGCTACACAACAAAATACTCTGATTTAGAACCCAGCTCGTGAAAAAAGAAACTTTTCATTCTGTGGCCATGAACCAATGATAACGGAGCCATTATCCGCTGTGTTTTGGCAACTCGTTACTTTTGACTCAAATCCAGGTGAAGTGCTCGAATCGATTTTAATGTGGACTTTTATATCATGCTCATTAACCCTCCGTTTGGAAAGGTATACACTACAGATTTTTTCCTATGTAAGACTACAATAAATTGAAGTTCAAAAATATTGACCGAGTGGTCTGATATGCTCTGACGGCGAATGTTCAATGGAATGCGCTGCCAGATAAGCTACGTTGTTTTGTTCTCAAAGTTGAAGGTTGTACAGGGTACGACAACATAACTTCCTTTTTTTCGAAGCACTTTGTTTGAAAAACAGAAGTTATGATACAGTGCCCTGTAGTACCGTACAAGTCTAACACCTTACAATTTGACAGTTTAGATGCCAAAAAGCAAGCCAGGCGTCTGAGATTTAGTTCCTATTTCTTTGAGCTCACCTTAAACAACAAGTACTCTTTTGGTACTAGTTAGCAGTATATTCAGATTTTTCATTCAACTTAAATGTGCCGTCTAAAATATTGACATCACATGTCAACTTTGGTTCTTCTCTTTATTGAATCTTTTTTGACTTACTTGATGTTTTTTTTCATACTGGATAAACTGAAATCCAGTTGAAATGGTAGTAATTTTTACACAAATGTTTTGCTTATCATTGAGCAGACATAATTCCTTAAATTAAACAAGAAGCACTCCAACACACACTTTTTCAAATGGATATACTCCATGAGCATGTTTCATACTGTATCAGCTTTTCCTGTTCTCGCTTATAAGAGCACTTCCACCAAAACCGTAGTATGATGTACATACTTTTCTCTTCCTTTTTTGTAAAAATCTTCTAACGACGACAAAAGGGTGATTAGAGGGGAAAGTGGAGTGATACGGAATTTTGTAATACTAAAACTGAACCAGGTCACCTAGATTACTTCCATATTCCTGGAGGCTGAAGATGTTCTTCAATGAAGGTGCTCGTAAATCGATCATTATTAGCACGTTAGAACTTTTGCATATTCGTGCTCGGGATCATGATTTGGCTTGAGAAGATACCATACGTAAAATTTAGTAGCTGATAAGCAATAGAGACTGAGCAAATCCAGCAGCTCTTCCTTCGTTCTGGCTTCGAACTGCTACCAAGCCTGACAATAAATATGACAGAACGATCGACCTAGTCTGCAGAAAAGACACCAAGATAACGCACTCAAACATCAGAAGAAAGTACAGAGCTAATTTAGAGAATCAGATCTTGTCTTAGGGGCTTTCCTCGACGATACTTCAGCTTTAAATTCAACGCGATGCCTCCCCTGCGTAATATGGGCACTGTGAAGCACAGGAAGCTAAAATCTCTCGTCGAAATACTCGATGAATTTGTTCTTCACCCGCAACGTAGTTCATCTAATGGGTTTTAAGCTAGAACATGTACACCGACTTGTTTGAGTGCATGTAGGTAATGCAAATTACAATACAACTGTGAGCAAATTGTTTATCAGCATCTCCTGTTGAGATTTGTGAGCTAAAAGGTCCAACTTTGCCGCGGCTCTATTTCAGTACACGTTTGATGGTGTCCCGGTGAAGTATAAACGGTATTACTCTAAATTACTGTGTCTTCCCTGACTGAGACTAAACACGAACCCTAACTGATGTATGAAAACATAAAGGAACTGAGGTATCATACAATGTGCTAACTCTATTAGGAATATCTATTAGTAATATTGACGTCAACGATATTCATTTAAAGCATTAAGGTGAACAAAGAACACCATTAGCTTTATTTTTCCTATGTTATCGAGTGAACACATTCCTCAGAAAGCAACGGTAAATGCATTACACAAGACTGGGATGCGGAACTCAAGCGTCATTGCATTAGCGGTGCTTTCCCACACTGGTTGAGGTGTCCGGATATATTTTTCCCAGCATTTCACTGAAGCTGTGAATCAGATGTACCTCTTCTCCAACTTGCACTGGTCAGTAACATCAGAAGTTAATTTTACCTGACAATACTTGGCCCGTGCTCGAAGATGATTCATCTGCTTTCTATTTACGTATTGCAAGATCAACATGAATCAGTGCACTATAGGCATGTTACTAGTATGTATGTATTCGTCACTAAAATTTTTTTTTGCCTCAAGTCCTCGCAGTCTTACTGATTCAAATTTGAAACAAGTCTTCTGTTCAACGCATGGCACATGCTAAAAATTTAAACTGTTTTTGAAGACGTGTTTTTATCATGTGCTTGCATTTGAGGCGCTAAAAAAAGAACTAAATTGCTTCACAAGACCCGAGAAATTAACGCAGTGAGATGCATGAGGACAATGATCCTTTTGCTTTACTCGCATCTTAACAACAGGTGTTCGATGCAATCTTCATAAAAGTATTTTTAAATGTGTACATTTTAAATAGACATAAATAAATCAGACCATTCATCAAACGTCTTGCACTGCGTTATGAGACATCACCAATGGATTATTTGTATTTCTCACTTCAATAATTTCTTTGATGTATGTGAAGTAGGGTTAAAGGTCCTTTAGTTCTTTATTTATAATTCTAAGTTAGTTACAATATGTATCTTTCATTGCTTGTATTAAAAAATAATATGTTAATGAATAATTGTTCAACTTCGAATGTGTAAATGAACGAAGGTAATTAAGAGTTATAGAGAGTACGCAGACACGGACACAGTCTGTATAAACTAAGAGTACGCTCGAATATGCGTACATTAAACGCTTTAAACTTGATTTATGAAGTAATTGACTGGTTTAATTTTGAAAGTTCATCCCAAAAACTTATTTTATATTGTAAATGTCAAAATATTAAAATTCTATGCATTATTATTCAAAAGTTCTGTAGGGAAAACAGCTTTACATAGCTTCTGTAAGTTGAACTTACTAGAATTCCTAGTATCCAGGGAATTCCAATTGGTTTTGAAAGTCAAGTTCTAAAGCATGACACTAATAATTGTGCAGAAGAATTTAGTTTGCTTACTATTTCTGATTTGGTCTTTATCATTAGTGAGGCATGGAAAAAAGCCATTTCATTTTAAAGCACTTGTATAAATTTTCATTTCTAATAATATTAAGGCCCATTTTATTTGTTTTTTACTTCATGTCATTTGTAGGTCAACACGCATTCGATAAACAATTATTTCGATATTTTGCATAAGAAGACAAAGAGAAATCGCCTTCGTTAGCAATATGAATGAACTTAACACGTAAGTAAGTCTGCCTACGCTATGAGGGAATGTTAAAAATGGGTTCAGTCGAAGATAAACCCTTGAGGAACTCCATAAAATCTATTGATTAGTTTGAATGTGTGCCAGCAACTACACAACATTGTGTAGGACTCATCATGTGGGATTTCATTAATTCAGTAAAGACCATCATTATGCTCTACCAACGCAGTTTGGATCGCAGTGTGTAATTACGTAAGTTATCAGAAGCTTTTCAGAAGATTAATGGAACAGACAATGCCAGATTTCCTTCATTAGCATCACGGTAAAGATTATTATTTGTAGATGTCATGAATGCCCGTATTATCGACTCTTTGGAAAGGTGAAAAAGGCTTGATATTGAAGGGATATATTCCGCGTAGTGAAAGGTCGAGAAGTTCTCCAAAATGAATCGAAAAATTCGCATTTAACGCCTCTTCCAAATTCGTGAAATCTCGCACAAGCTCCAGGATATTTTTTCTGCGTTTTCGACCTCTAACATTGAATGTTGATGCGGCCGTCCGTCAGCACGACGCGTTGACGAAGTAAAATAGGCCTTGAGAGCCGGCGGACGAGTACGGGACAGCCGAGCTCTTCGTCTTTGATCCACAATCTGGCCGTTATCTGCGCGCTCGTGCTCACCGCGGCCCTGAGGGCCACACCGACCGCGCATTTCTGCGCCACGAGGCACAATTCTAGCTGCGCTCGTCCATTTCTTTCGCCTTAGGGGATTTATATGAAGTTCTTTTTATTAGAATGCATTGCAGAGGCATATTTGTTTTTTGTTCAACTTCAAAACAATACGGTACGTGAAAGGAAGAAGACAGATACTTCATTTTGAATAACTCATTTTGATCGGATCTGATATTTTAAACAGTGAATTATTGCATTTATACAGTTTAAATGCATCCAGTTTCATTTAAAACTCTTATATTGGATATTCAATATTTTTATTACATATTCAGGTTTCAGTAACTACTAACTTTACAGGTATGTAGTGATATCCGTAGACTCTTCAAGCAGGTAACTTCAATGCTTTAACTATTACACCAACGGCCTACTACGGATGACTCAGCCAATACTGTACCTAGATTACTAACAACAGCCTGCTGTGGATGGCTTAGCCAATACTGTACCTAGATTACTAACAACAGCCTGCTGTGGATGGCTTAGCCAATACTGTACCTAGATTACTAACAACAGCCTGCTGTGGATGGCTTAGCCAATACTGTACCTAGATTACTAACAATAGCCTGCTGTGGATGACTTAGCCAATACTGTACCTAGATTACTAACAACAGCCTGCTGTGGATGGCTTAGCCAATACTGTACCTAGATTACTAACAACAGCCTGCTGTGGATGGCTTAGCCAATATGTTACTGGGTTTTCATATCCCGGCCGCAGCAGCGGCGACCTGTTGAAGAATGATGGACGTCGCTGCTGTCGAGTTTCATCAGTTCTTGAGCCTAGTGAATCGATGATTTTTCCTCCAAAAAAAACGAGACCGCATTCGAGCTTTAATCGTGATGTTTTTGTTGCGAAGGAATTCCTCGAATGTTTATGTTTTCAAAAACCTTTTGGCTTAGGGAAAGTTATTAACTACGAATTCTCCATACAACGTACATATATTCATCAGAATGATTAAGGAACATCATCATGCTGTTGCAAACACAACTATATATGCAAAACCATAAGATTCTTTTTTATTAAAAATAGTATTTTATTCACAAATTTGTAATAAAGTTGAAGTCAATCTTTAAGGTTTCGATCAAAATACCTTATACTCTTTATCAACATCAACATCAACAATTCGATTTTGGAAAAGTTTCTTTCTTATCAGAATATAAATCCTGTAGTAAAATTCTGAATTTTTCTGATAGAAATGCTTGTAGTTGGTCATGATATGTTCGTCCACCCTCCTTAAGTGCCTTCCTAAAGCTATTCTGCATTCTCTATTATTTTCATACTCTACGCACTTTGTATTTGATGTGTGTAAATGAACTCATTTTCCTTTTTATTTTGTCTCTTGTATCAAAAGGAAAACCGTTCTACAAATGCATGGGAAAGTATATATTTTCTTATATTTTCGAGCACCGTTCTAAAAAATTTATAATATTGCGCCGTTTCCTAATAAAGAAAATTTTGAGATTCCATGAAACAGGAGCAAAAGAATTCAAAACAGTCACCCACTGTTTTTTATTATCAAAAATGGAGTTAATACTAAAACTTTTCCTTCATCTTCCCATGGAATTTCTTCAACGTCGCAGTTGTAAAAATAATTGACATGACAAAAGAGTTCTATATAAAACGTCTCCCATCAAATATTTCAATGTACGAGTCACGTCCAGTGAACACTTTGCCTACCTATTTTATTTGTTGCCACTGTTGTTGAGAAGCTGAATTCCGACGAAAAAGTAATTGTAATTTGGTGTGCTAGCAAGCTAATCCTGCTCACAGAGGCGTGGCATTTCCGTGAGAAACAAACTTTCTCTTCTCAACGCAGCTTTTTCCTATGCATGATTATGATACTTTGTCAGAAGATAAATGCTCAGAACGTTGGATTTTTTGTTAATGTGCCATTTTATGCACATCTGTGGTTGTAAAGAAACTAGACAGTTATTTTTATTGCATTCTTAATTCACTAGAGCAAAAAATGCATCAAACAAAATAAACTTTCTATAGTTCTTGGCTTACTTCTTTATCAATATACATTCATTTATAATATTTGGATGAAATTGACTATCTTCACCTGATTTACAACACTTGAAAGCAAACACTTGCTCGAATTAATTGCTCTATCCATCGGAAGCTTCCACACTGACGACCAGAAGGCCTACCAGGTGCCTGGGAGCATTAGTTATGGATTAGATGTGATATTTCTTTCGATTGACATCAAACGTGATAATATCATCTGTATAGCATCAATATATAAATGTTACTCCTACGGTTGAAATGAATATCAAGTAAAGGCTCTGAAGTTTAAAATTATGTCAGACTGTTACTTCTGACATATTGTGAATAATATCTTTTTACTATTACTTTTTCAGACATAAGGCGAAGTTTTACTTGTAGTTAACTTCCATCCATGAATCAATTTAGCTAAACGTATTAAAGGTACATTGACTGAGCTCTCATGTAAACCATGGGAGATCAAAATAAATTTATAGAATCTATTCAAGGTAAGGACATGCACTTTGATCTTGAAAAATCACTCATATCTGTTATCTCATAACAGAAACATTTTTAAAGTGGTAATACTCGTAGTTCTTGGATATATGAACGACAGGAGAATATACATTCGTACCAGAACTGGGTGAAAATAGTATCCATTGTGGAAAAGTATAAAATTATGTTATTTGAATGCTAGATAAGAATGAAATGTATGCTTAAAACAAACATGAAGTGACTTCAAGATGATAAAATCAGGGCTTTGGATGAGGAATGTAATGTGTATATTTACAAGCACATGCAAATTAGCACGGGATTGTTATCATAGTTAAGTAATAATATTCGTACTAGGTCAAAATGCAGTTCCAACTCACCGATGAGTTGTTTTTGTAGTTGCCACCCGATAAAAAATTGAATAATTTTAACTAGTTTAATGTCTTCTCTAAAAGAAACGCAGTGCCTTAACTGGGCACTGGTGACTTATCAAGAAATGAATATTAGGACGTTCACCAAAATTTATTGCCAATCTGACTGACCCCAAGCGGTTTCTATAGAACTGGTCTCGTTGCTTGGACCTGTGGTGCAGGCGACCAAGACAAGATCCAGCTTGTACCACAGGCAAAACTGGGGCTGTTGTGCAGCAATTTAGGTCCAGCCGTAGGCCACGTAGAGTTCCGTATCAATATTGAAAGGATCCAAAGGCCCTCGAAGACCCGTGGTAGCGTGGCTGCAAGAGAGGCCCCCGAATGGGGAGCCATAACCCCAAATGGGGTCATGAGTGAGGCCGGGCTATTGGAAAACAATGAAAGAGAAATAGAGCAATCCGTGTAACGTTCCCTCGACTTTTGCCGAGACTGCCTCAATGCTGTACTATCGATTTTAATCGCCAGCCATTGCAGAAGTTCGCCAGCCAAACGCCCTATGTGACAAAACATGACACTGATGTTACAAATTCAGGGTGTTACGTACGAACTGTATGATATTTATGGATGTTTCAGACAATTTTCTGTGTTATTTGAACTGATACAAGTAACTGTAGTTTACAATCCGTAATTTGAAAGGTAGAATAGGTTATCTGGGATCCAAAAACAGCACTGATCGTTAGCCGAAAAAGTTAAACTGTGAATCGGTTTTTGAATAAAAAACAACGAAAGTGGCGAGTAGAAAACCTAGAAAAAACAATATTTTTAAAACGTAAAATCAAACTTAGGTTGTCTATGAAATACATTTTTAATTGACTGTCCATTTCGAATCTTTCTTGACTTTTAAAATGGAAGAGAATTGATACTAATTACGAGTACATTATATTCTTTCTCAAATGCAGTAAGCAGAGAACAAAAGTCATTGAAGCACAGAAGATGTTTGTAGGTACTTTATGAAGGAAAAGTTTTAAGAGGCCGACTAGTTTACTGCTTTGAGTGTAGTCAGCATCTGCGCTACAAAACAAGTAGCTAGTAAATAAAAGTCCTAGAACAGGTCTGTAGAAAGAGGCTCGTTTTGAACCGTCGAGCGTTCTGCATTCAATGGAATATTTAGCATCAGTCATCACTGCTGACTAACTTCGTAAGCTGTACTCGTCCTGTAGCATGAAAAATTGGATAGAATTTCTCACAGTACATTATATTGAGGCATCACTCAAAGCAAGATCAAAGTTGCCCATTAAATTATTATTGGATCTAAGTTCAGAATTAAATATTGGGCTTCTAGAGAAGTTGGACGATTTGGGTGTCCTTGTAAAGGCTCGCTAATTAAGGAAGATAAGCTCATTACTTCGAGACTAAACTTTATTGCAGTCTCATGACCGTAATCGCTCGGCTTTTCGAAGAAAACTTTGCAAATTACCCACTGAGACGGCGCAATTTTGCACAATTTTTCGTTATGGTTATTTACGAGTTTTACAGTGATAAAATGAAGATTTGCGAGTGTTGCATTCCTGAAATGAAGATTTTCAAGATGTGCATTGACGAAATGGAGATTTACGAGTCATGCATTTATGCAGAGAAGGTTTATGAGTTTTGCATTTATGCAGTGAAGATTTTAAGGATCTCATTATAGCTGAAGGATGCTATTCATATTGATGAGTTCTACTTTATATGAAGACTTTTAAATTTTTCTCTGACACCAAAAAATTGGATATCATTAGACAAATACGCAAATGTTCAAGCGAACTAAGCAAATGCCGAGTCCTGAAGTAGGGTCGAATTCTTTTGAGATTGTGATCTACAATTCTATTTCTTTAAAGCTTTTCTAAAAGAAGCGAAATAAACTTTTGAGTAGATTACATTGGTAATTTCAGCACATTGCACTCATACACTTGAGCACATCGAACACAGTAACATCACCCGATGTTAAAAAGATTCAATTTTTGGTCATCAATTGAGGCAGGAGACCAAAATTGAGCATCGAGGATAGAAGAGGGAGTTGCTCGCTGAAGTTTAAGTCTGGCTGCTCTCGCGGAAAGTCATTTCTTTTGTGAAAATAAACGTGATTATAAAATTGGACTCGATTTGTCATAACTTTTCGCATATATAGAACTTCATCTAATTTTCATTGAGTCTGGGCGATAATTTACTGGAATGTACCGATTAACTTCGAATTTCATTTATCTTGGCTGAAAGCTTTTTTTCCATTAGATAGCCATGGAAAGTCGCTAGAATAATGATATGATGAGCATCAACATTTGGCCAAGAACTTGTTCCTAGATTTCCACGTTAAATCGAGAGTTTATGGCAATTTTATGTTCTTTTATATGTATGTGATCATCTACAATTGCAACGTACACAACGTAAACCTATAAAAATGTGTGCGCTTCTCAAACATCATTTCATGGGGCATATTCAGTTTCTACTATGAATATGCAGGAGTTCAAAAGTTCTGAAAAATCAGTTGATGCTGGTTCACCAAGATTTTATAGGTCTGAGTCTCTGTAGACATAACATTTCATTTTATCCGATGTTTTTCTCATGATTCAAAGACCATTTATAAATTGTTTTAGAATCAAACAAACGTAAACTTCACTCATCATGTCGAGGCTGACTTGATGCGTTAACCTGGTGTCAGTTATTGTTATTTCCGTTTTTCCATCGTTATTTTGCGTTCCCTTCTAACTGTCTAGTGCAGTATAATTGGCCCATTCTAGACACTCATTCTAAAACATGACGGTCGTATGCTAGCTAATGGAGTTTCTATTATCTTTTATGTTTAATTTACACGTTTATATCTCTGCATGATACTACGATTTTGGAATTATATTAACACGTTGACTCCGAAGTGGTATGTATGTGTACCACTGAGGTTAGGTTCTGTAATTTTTTCAGATCCTTCTAGTGACCATACGTACAAAGTGAAGATTTACACCATTCAGGCAATCGGAGGCTACGTGTTAATATGGTTTAGACTTGCAACATACCTAATCATACCTAATGATTGCCATTATTTGTTCCTGTTCTTGCTATCTCAATTCGCGGTCCTGCTTGCTTTTATTCCGAGTAGATAATTACTAAGCTGACAAACTTGTGTGTTACAACTGGCAGAAAGTTAGGAGCAGGAATTTCCGTTCGTGCAATAAGCTGAGAACAAACTATTAGCATCTCTAGCAAGGACTTGAGGAAAACTGCGTCGGTACACAGCAAGACACTTTGATGCAGAATATATTCCCACCCGTCACGTTAGTTGCTGTAGGCAGGTCGCTTCGGTTAACAGAAATTAAATCGTGCACTTTCCAAGAATTCGTTCAACTTCTTAGATTCTAAAATTACTTTCACTTTGATAACCACTACTACGTGACTAGGAACTTTCTCGCTTGTTGCAGTGAATTTCTCGCTGAGAGGACCTCTTACATTTGTAGTTTTTGCTTTTGTCACGGTTCTTGAGTTTTTCCAGCCCGAAGCGTTCAATTCAGTGACCCTCCTGATTCACGGAATCCAAATCGGGGGAATTTTAATCTACTGGACATTCCTTAAGCTATGACTCCTAATTCACGCTATTGACTACTAATTTACGGTATAGACTCATAATTCACGCTATTTTTTGACTCCGAGTTATTGCTATCGACTCCCATTCACTCTATTGGTTCCTAATCCACGCTTTTGACTACTAATCCATATCCTTGGAGAAAACAACTTATTCACACTGTTTTTTCTGAGAATTTACAAACTCTGGTACTTCATTTGAAAAGAAATTTTCTGCCATACTCTTTGAACTTTTGATTATTGCGAGTATGAAATTGAATCTTAAATTCAATGGTTTGAATAAAATTCCGAAAAATAATATAGTGTCATTATGGTGCTAATTTCCAAGAAGGTGGAACTATACAATCACTTCGATTTCCTCAACTTGCCATGATGTGCCTTTGTTTTTAGATTCAAATAAGTGGTTATCTCTGGTAATGAGCGAACGCAGTAATATGATGGAATTTCAGTAATTTGAAGAGAAAAAGTCGAACTTTCAAGATAAAGATTCGCATGGGAATAGAAAGCCGAACACTATTTGATTCATAAAATTTATGAAATTTTGCAACTTTAGTATCTCATGTCAACTATGAAATCATGTGTATCTGGTCAAGCTAGCTTTGTTGCACGATATTTTCTTTCATCTTTTAAATTTACAGAAAAATGCCAATAAGCTGTTCAGGATAAATATTTTGAGGCTAGTATGCCTCACACATGCATGAATGATGGTACTGAACGATTTTAATAAAATAACAAATTATGGGTCAGGTTGACATAAATCACTGCTTTGCAAAAAAGTGCAAGATGTTGGTCGAGTCAAAGATTGTGGGTCACTCCGCGTGACCGACAGTGTCATAGGTTAGTGCCTATTTTTCACTGAAAGTAACAAATTTATACCAAATACATTATTTTCTCTCGATAATAAACTTGTAGAATATTTAAAATTTATGAGGCTCGTTCTCCTGTTGATGATGTTCTCTAACAATAGTTCAGAAATGTTTTTGCTCATCAGCGTTCGGGTAATTGTTTGCTTGTTACAAGATATCGTCCGCTTATACTTAATAGCATATAAATATTTAGACGGGCGCACTTAATGTACTGAATGACAAATAAAGAATTTGACACACAAATATTGAATACATTCAAAGAAAGGACAAAACCTATTGAACATTGGTGGCGGTATGAATAATTTAGTATCTAATTGTAAGTCGGGATTCCTTGTATTTTTTACGGTGAAAGGAATACAAAATACGATACAAAAAATTGAAGATTTTAAAGAGCAATAAGTTTCAAGGGTGCTTGTTACAGTATCTATTTGAAATTTAAGAACGGCCAACTAATATAAAGTAACAATAGTGCACTCGAAAATTAGAGGTTGTTTCTTTCCTCATAAATGTATAAGATGCGGCGTTTCTACGCGCAACTTGCTGCTGGTTTTTATACATGAATAAGCGCAGGCTTTTCACATTAGTACATAAGAAGCAGCGTTCCTCAACGTAACCTGCTGCTGGTCTATATATAAACGCAGGCTTTCCACATTAGTGTCTAAGATGCGGCGTTCTTCAACCTAACCTGCTACTGGTCTTTATATAAACGCAGGCTTTTCTTCAACCGCCCGGGAGCCATAATCCCATTCATGAGTGCCACTGAGTTACAGCGTCACTATCCCATTTTTTTCTCCTCTTATCGCTTCCAATTTTGAGGCTTTTTAAGAAAGGCATCTTGCCAATGATCCTTCCGGAACACATCGTAGTCCTGCTACAAAGAAGTTAATTTGCTCATAACTCAAACAAAAGTTCGATGCAGCACAAAATACCCACGCTCGCCTAAGAGAATGACCGAGTTTTTGACGAGTTATAAGAATGTTACTTAGCCACTGATGCACACCAAACTGATCAATAGGATTTGGTGGTCTGGAGGGGGCGACAAAGGGAAGGAGTCTCCTGCAACTTTAAGGCCTTGGGTTCTTAATAGCTCCGTCCTCCAAAGGTCCTTGTCTACGAATTCTTGCTTTTTGGGTCTTCTCTCGCACACGCACGGAACTGTCACGTTGACTATTTGCTATTAGCGTTGTTAGCTTCGAACCCGAAATACTAATAAGATTGGGAATGTTGACGAATCTTTCAAACTAGAAGAAAAGAATGGCAATTCCTGTCATTATTCAACAATTTTGTTTTCAATCGCGTTCGGATCACAATTAGATGAATCATAAGACAAACATGGCGGTTTTCAAAGAGTGAAATATGATAGTAATGCATCGTACCACTCTCATTCTTTCTCCAGGTTACTAGTTTCGTTACAAAAAAAGTGAAACCAGTTACCAAACTAGGGGATATTGTTTCCACTCCCAGCTTCACCTTTTACCTCAGTTTAACAGGGGTTCGAGAGTGATAACACTGTCCTCGCCTGCAGTGGAAGGAATAGATCACACCTTTTGCAATTTTTAGCGTAGCGCCCCTAAATTGATAGGCTTCTGTGTGTCGAAGATCAACGGTCGATAGGCAATCAGTGCGCTTGTTTTGATATTCACTAAAACGAAGTTGAAACAACTCGATGAAAGAGCTATGTTTTCACAGGATCGAGTTTTAATAAAAGAAGTCCTCCACAGGGTGAGGTCTTTAGATCTTCAGGAGAGCTGCCCAAAAAGTGACAGCTGCAAGCACAATTATTGTCGGCTACGATCTCTCAGAAGAGTAAAAAATATCTCGGTTTCGCTCTCTAAGGATCGCTGAGACCTGGCAACGATGGTTAGCTCAGCGACGATGCGTCATTGAGGAGTTTGTTTGTGTCGTCTGTTCTCCTACTGAAACCAAACAAAGTATGACGGTGAACGACATATGGTATTTTTTTGTCTAGTGGATGGCGAACAGATGGCTTTGTGTAGGGGCTTAATAAGTTTTTCTAACAGTGGGGTTGTGCACTGCCTGAAAGTGTTTTCTTCTGGTATCATCACGTGGGCTTTTAAAAGGAGCGTAAGCTTATACAATTCATATAAATTATGTAGATTCATGCTCTCTGAAAGTTTAGAGGCAGCATTAATTAGGATACTCACATGTGTTACGCACTTCAAATGCACCAATTGTGTAATGCTTCAAACATCAACCCCACACTGACCACCAAATTTAAATTTCTTACACAATTGGTACATTTTAGCGTCACGAGTCCTTCAACCAGAGAGCTACACAAATGTTGACTTCGTCAAACAATGAAGGGTAACCAAAGTTAGCCTTTGACTAGTTAAAATTTCATACACTCATTTCTATGCCTTTTTCAGTGAGTGCATTCCTAGGATTAGCATACATTTACATTCTATTTTTCTAGTCCCGATTCCAGCTGGAGCTTTTGGTTGAATATTTATTATTAGGTCTTGTATTATATTGGGGGCTTAAACTGAATGCAAAAAATATTTATCTGAGAATTTTTTTGATGCGTCTTTAAACACGGACTAAGCTTGTGGGTAGGAGAGCAGTGGATATAAATAGAAAAACAGCAGCAAAAACAAACGTTGTACAGAAAAGACGTTTCTCTAATGCCATGTTTGATCATGCGATTGTTCTTTAACTTTTGTTCCCACAGTGCCTCGAAATAAATAACTCCTATTGACATTTATAGAGCATGAAGTATAAAGCATCATCAACAGTATCCTGCTTCTCATGTAAAATCGGACGTTTTCTTTAGCCATTAGACGTCTAAGAAAACGAAGAAACGTTTAATGATAGAGTTAAACTTGATTTTTTATTTTATACTAAGGAGAGGTCCGCTTTTGGACTATCTGGATGACGTCAATGGCATTCTATAATTTTTTCTTACAATAAGAGCTGCGTAAGCGATGCACCGTGGAGACAAATACTAGAGACCACCCTGCGCTTGCAAATTTCTCTACAATGGAAGCAATAAGGTGAATGAGAACCTTACTGGCCGTTTTTCCTGTCTTTGCCCAGCATCACTCCTTCACATGCAAATAAGCAAGAGTGTCGTGGCATTCGAACAGAGAATCAAACACGATCACGTGCGTTCAATTCGAGAGGACGAGAGGCAAAGAAAAATTTAAAACTATTCTCACAAACTTTTTTCCTACAAATTTAGTATGGCTTGAAATATTATGAGCGGTGGGCGAAAAATCTATGCAGAATTTGATCGAGGGCTAAAAATATTGTTCTGTCTTCAATGTTACTCACTGCTAACTTGATGAAAAATTGTTATTGATCGTACAAAAGATCTAGATATGGTTATTGGTTGAGAATAAAAATTGGATGCGCCTAATAATGAAGTTTAAGTACAGCCCGATAAAGGAACATCTGCTAATTGATTCCTTCATATCAATTACCCCATAACGTTTAGATTCAAAGTCCTGGTAAATCATCAAGCAAAGGTTCTGTATGTCACTTTAGCGGTCAATCCCCGTGAGAATTGTGTTTGATTCCTTGGGCCAGGTGAAATATTGATACACGAAAGTTGGGTTCATCGAGTGAGTAGGTCTTGCGCGTCCACGTACTTCCTTGAAAGAAGCCTCTTCTTATGTAAAAATATGTATAGTGTTCTTTCAAAACGATGTGATCTACCAGTAAGAGTCTAAAATATATCTCCATTTATTTTTGATACAAGGTTTCACTATGTACTGCTGGATGCAAACGTTAAGCTATCCGTCAATTTAGTCCCTCATCTTTGCCCATGGAATTTAATACAAATATTAGCAGCATGACTTTACGTTAAATCTAGCAAAAGTAAGGAGAGGAGCACGGGAGCATTGAGCAGTAAATGCGTGGCTCCTCAAGAGTGCAAACAGGCTTACGGACACAGGAGAGGGTCGAGAGCGAGATGGGGACATTGGCGTTGTTGTCGTTTGTAATGCACCTTCTAAAGAAGCTTTACAAACCATCCACTTACTAAATGCGCCCTGCAGAATGGATTCCCACTAGAAATATTAGTACCACTTCGAATAAAATTGCGTAGTTCAAGCATCTGTTCTTATAAATGTTGCATTCATCCACGCACAGGAAAAATGTTCCGGAAATGTACGATACCTTCCCATCAGTGAGGTCTATGCGCTCGAATATCTTTCTAAGTATGAATAATCATGTAAAATTTATATCTTAATGCGCGATAATCGTGAATGGCTTTCCGAATGCACTATAATTCTTCGAATTCATAATAAACATGTATATTTTCATGTCGTTAAGACTTGTATTCATCACGTAAAGTATATGAGAAAGCATATGTCTTAACACGTTGACTCCGAAGTGGTACGTATGTGTACCACTTAGGTTAGGTTCTGTAATTTTTTCAGATCCTTCTAGTGACTATGCGTACAAAGTGAAGATTTACACCGGCCAGGCAATCGGAGGCAACGTGTTAACACGTTGACTCCGAAGTGGTACGTATGTGTACCACTGAGGTTAGGTTCTGTAATTTTTTCAGATCCTTCTAGTGACTATGCGTACAAAGTGAAGTTTTACACCAATCAGGCAATCGGAGTCAACGTGTTAAAATACCAGAAGCTAGTTTCTAAGCCTTTGTAAGACCTTTGGAGTAATATTTATCGTGACCCAGCTTATGGGGAAAATATCTTAAATTTCTGAAGATATAAGGTCATTGTGTGGGCGTGTGCCTGAAAAAGCCTCCAAAACATGTCTCAAATTTGATGCTAGGCTCATGAAATCGTTTGACTTTTGAGTCAACTGACATGTGCATGCAGGAAATACGCGTCCAGTCTGACATAAGTAAACGCACGCGTACAATTGATCTGCTCCTTGAAAAGGGAAAATTTGAAGTCTCGTAGAAAACGTTTCTCGTTGTAGTGCTGTGGTACGGTGGTGCTGTGGTGCAGGAATGCGGTGGTGCTGTGATGTAGGAATGCAGTGGTGCTGTGGTGCAGGAATGCGGTGGTGCCGTGGTGCAATTTACTCACCACACGGTGATGCACTGAGAGTTCACAAGAGTGAGGTACTGAAGCCACTGAGAGCCTATCCTAGTTAAACAACTCGTCGTGCTGTTATTAAGGCGCGTAGTAGTCAAGGCTGCGGCTATCCATCACTTACGACCTGCTCGGCTCTACCCTCCTGCCAAACTTTGTGCACAGCTAAACTCTGCTTCTACCTTCTCCCCGTACACACCGTTTCACTGCATGTTTCATGTAGGCTCTAGAACTAAAAAGTTAAAAGAAAATATTGTTCCAGAAATGTTAATTGAAATAATTTGGCTATAAAATCAAGCGAGTAACAAGCTACTTCAACAAAATAGGCTTTAGATCAGGTTTTGCATATCACAGTTTTAAGCACAACTCCTGCGCCTGGCCGTGCTGCGCCTGTCCAATAGGCGTCACTTGGCACACAATCCTGTCTCTTTCTCGCCCCACGTGAGGCTCGTCCTTAATTTCAGTGCGAAAAAAATATTGGGGCTAATTTTTTTTACAAAATTACGAACCCGTTTACTTAGCTTAAAATTCATGAATGAATATTGGTTGTGTAGCGGAAAACGTATTACAATAGTAAATAACACTACCATCCATCAGTAAAGATAGTTTCATTCGTATAAGTTTCGAGACCGAAAACCGTGTAAGTGTTAATACTAGAGCATCACGACGACAATTTATTTATCATTTACACTCGCTTTCACTAAAGATTTGAATGCCTGAACAACGTGAGGAGTTAACTAGAGCTTCTAATCGCATAAAAACTCAGCGATGTGAGCTTACTTACTAAAGAGGAAAATTAAGTTCCAGGTTTCTGTCCACGGTATTTCATTATTCAGAGATTAGTAATTTATGGATGGAAATTAGGGTCCCATCTGGCCCTAAACACCAGTCCTTAGCGTATGAGCTAAGTGATGCTGATGCAAGTAATAAGCACTTATTTAGCAGACAGGGAGAGCCTGGTGCTTGTACAGGGTGGCCCATAAATAAGGTACCTTTTTAAAACTATGATAGCTATAAAACTACAAATGGTAAAGAGATTTGATTAATTCCGAATGAATGAGGAGATTTCAAAGTTTTCTGCCAGTGTATCAAGTCTACCGACAATCACAACATATTGTCCAAAACATTCATAAAATCCACCTCCTCAAAATGAATCGCTACGCAATGGAACAACGAGCAAAAATAGTGGAACTTTACTTCCGATGTAATTGTTCGGTTACTGCAGTTGAGAGGAATTACAGGAATATTGATGGTATTGAAAGAAGTCCTTCAAAGAAGTGCATAAAAAACTGGTATTGAAATTATGAGAAACTAGGACAACAGCAGACAGACAACGTTGTGGCAGGCCAAGGACCATACGAACTGGTGCTTCAATTCAGCTTGTTGCAACGAGTGTTGCTGATCGGCCCAAAACGTCAAATAGGAGACGTTCAGTTCAACTGAGAATGTTACGTACCTCACTGCAACGTATTTTGGTAAAAGATCTAACGTATCATCCATACAAAATTCAATTAACTCAAGAACTCCATCCTACGGACTACAAATGCGATCAGATTTTGCGAATAGATTTCTGCAGCTTGCAAAAATGAAAACTTTGTAAAGAATTTAATAATAACTGATGAGGTACATTTTTCACCTCACTGGTTTTGTCAATAAGCAAAATTGCAGATTCTGGGCTTCAGAAATCCAAAAGAAATTCATGAATGTCCACTTCACGTAGCTAAAGTAACAGTATGGTGTGGCATCACGTCTTCAAGGATCATTGGACCATATTTTTTTAAAGATGCTAATGGTGATGCAATTTGTGTTAATAGAAACCTGTATAGACAGATGATTCAAGAATATCTGATGCCTAAAATTGGAGATAATAATTCAGAGATTACCTTTTTCCAAGATGGAACTACAGCGCACACAGCGAAAGAAACAATGCAAATGTTAAAAGCAATTTTTCCAAACAGAATAATTTCTCGTTTTAGTGATATACTGTGGCCACCCTCGATCTCCAAATCTAAGTGCTCTGGATTTCTTTCTCTGGGAATACTTAAAGGAAAATGTTTACATTGAAATACCTGATACTTTACATCAATTGAAACGAAACATCATTCAAGAGATGAACAACATTTCACCAGAGACATTAAGGTAAGTAATGAACAGCACCGTTGAAAGAGCACGCCATTTTTTGACTAATAATGAAGGTCATATAAAAGATATTGTATTCCATAGTTAAACGTATTTTATTGTTTCATTTATTAAATTATATTAAACCTTGAAATTTCTTCTTTCATTCTGAGTTAACCAAATCTCTTTGCCATTCTTAGTTGTATAACTATAATAATTTAAAAAGGTGCCTTATTTATGGGCCACCCTGTATGATGGTTACCAGCTGAAAAAGTGGCCTAAATACACACTTTTTCCATTGGCTGCCATAAAATTGACTTTTTTGGGCTTGCGCAAATTTAAAAGTATACAAAATACCTACCAACCACTTAAACAACATGCAAACATTCATAAATATGTCTCGCACTTCTGATATCAGCTCCACATCTGGTTACCGTAGCTATATTTTGAAGATGATGGAAGTATACAAAGCCCTGAAAAGCAAGATGTGCACGGATTTTTCAAGTCTGAGGGTAACCAGCGTCAAATACTATTAAATTTTATCTCGGAGAGAAACCTAGTGAAATACCATAACGTGGAAAAATCTGTAATAATATTTAATTTATCAATGTATAAATTATTTAATCTATTAAGTAATCTTACATTATAAAGCACTAAAATGGTGACTATTTGACAAAAATATTTTAGTATCTATGTAGACCGTGGCGGACAAATATTTTTGTCTATATTAACACTATGCTTCATTTTCATTGTATTTTTTTTGTCAAAAATCGTTCCTCTGTATCTAGTTAAATCGTCAACAAAAATATTACCAAAGATATTTGGTGCCTGAATAATTATGAATTTATTGGTCAATACAGTTAAATAACAGGGATATACCTTTATATAATGTCTGCTACAAGAAAGCTGTATATTATTCTGTTCTTGAACTATAGCGAAAGATTCTAAAATGGGATTACAAATCAGTCAGTTACGAGTCAGATATTTGTGGCTTATTACTATTAACAATTTAGCCTCAAATATTATCATCACAACGGCACCGTAGTCATACAACAGAGGAAACAGTGCGAACGCACGCTATCGAGTGCCAATGACTGGCTTACTCAAAGTTTTTCCGAATTACAGAAAACATTACTTTGCATGTCCAAGTTTGTGGGCTTAATTACATAATACTGTGTTTAGTCGTAAAGTCTTGGCATGCAACTGTCTTCCGAGGAGAGACTGTGATCATGACCATTGATAAATGCTGTATTATTCTTGCTGCAAGTATTCTTTCATGCTTAGCTAATACAAAATAGTTTTGATGATAATTTTAATGGTTTAGTAATTTGAAAAATGGAACGGAATAAAACTGCTTGCGATAACTGTGCAGGAAGCTTGGAAAAGTGACATGACAGATATGCAAACAAGATGAAAAAAGAAAAAGTTTAACATTTGAACCACACAACGTTTGATGTTGTTCAAACAGAAGAAATCAAGGTAAAGTAATAAGAAAAGAGAGTAGTTAGCCATCGTAATCAAAAAATTCTAAAGCTTCACTGAGTACATTATTCGTTTCTCTACATCTCGTGACCTCAACAGCTGCACTGGGATTGCTTGGATGAGAAATTTGAAAGTCTGGCTGGCTGTCTTGAGGTTCGTAAACCTCGCTTTGAGTCTGTCCTAAGCTTGAATTCTGACGGAACTTCACTGATTTGCTCGAGACAAAGTCTGTGAGTCTTATTCTCGAAGTTCTGAAGTGTTCGTGAATGATTCCCAAGAGAACGGAAAATTTTCTGTCGGGCTAACAAATAGCCGCAGAACTACCGTCCGGGCTGTATGATTAAGAACCGTGAATGAGAGGGTGGGAAGTATTCATGGAATTTTTTTTCAAACTCTACCGTTTAGAAACTGTCTATGTTTGCATTCTGTGAATAAATAGTTTGCACGCCCAATAAACTAATGAACAAGCATAGCATTCAGTTTGAGTTATCAAATTTTGCATTCCAGCTCCAGAAGTAGCCAATTTTTGTCTTTCATTGAATTCATGTATACAATAGGATTCTTTGCTTTCTGAATAATGCATAAGAGAACTTAAGAGAGCCGAACTTTCCTTCAAAATTCATGAATTCATACCCAAAACTGAGTTTGCAGTGAAAACTTGGTGCCCGTTCAGCAGTTTTTTACCAATGTCAGCAAGATAGAAACTTGGGAATCGCGCCGGAGAATTTTCAGAGCTCGCGTCTTATTGATTGAGGCTTTGGGCTGCTCGGGCGAGTCCTGAACCTCTCGTCACAAACGGAGGAAGTAAGTCTGATAAATCATATTACTGGATTCGCAGATAACTACTGACTTTGCCCATGAGATGAAATTAAAGAGCAACAAATTTTACAGTACTTACTCTGACTTATATTTTCAAATGTTAATTCTTCCATGTTTTTTCCAAGAGCTGCAGAAAGGCAAAAGAGTGGCTTAATGGATACTTTTTCTGGCATCGGAGACATTCAACGTACAGATGTTCTATTTAAAAATTAGTTCAGTTGTACACCAGTTGAGTAGCTTAAGTGTTTTGGTAAAGTTCAGGACGTCAGCTGGCTGGATCACGGTGAATCAATATTCTTTTATTGATTACAAGAAGCTGGTAAGGGACTCAGAGCAAAAATCGTACAGATTTGTACCTGAGTTTGGATGGTCATTGTGGGGGAAAACACCGGGTAAAAATATCAGACGAGTTGGATACTGAAAACACCGAAGAATGAAAGCGTTATCGGGAAAAAATTGAGATTAAACGGGGAAGATGAGAGAAGTGGGACGTATATAAAATTGTGTGAGATGTATTAAGAAAGATGAACAATTGTCTGAAATTTGCAGAAGTGCTGAAGTAGTGTAGATAGGAGGACGTCATTTTATAGTGAAAAAAGGGAAGCGCAAGAGGATAACTATGGTGCTATAGCAATCCGATGACAAGTATTGCAGAGTCTTCAGGCAATTTGACGTATGGAAACAATGGCTGAGCAACGTAAGATTAACTTTATACCAAAGCCTGCCGAATCGAAAGGAAGGCGCTTTTTACGGAAACTGAAAACTAGATAAATACAGTGAAAGCGACGTTGAGCAACATGAAGGTGTCTGCAGGGATTAAAAGATTGCACACCAAAGACCGAAATGGACGTATTCATTTCAGCCTATCGAGCTCTCCACGGAGACCGCAAATTTAATTAATAAATCGTTACTGTTATCCGATTGGGGATTCGTTTTGGTCTTCTGTCTTGAAAGCAATGAGTCATCGATTTTAATGCACAAATAATTGTGATGAGCTTGCACGAACTGCATTCAGAATTTAAATCATGTGTTTATGTCCCTCTGGATTGATGTAGGTTTTCAATTCTAAAATCAAATCGCAGATTTCACGCGAAAAGCCTGTAATATAACTAAACAACTTGAAACTCATCTCAACATAAATATTGATGCTAGCAGTGTTCAGGTGTTGCTTGATAAATTTTAAATGTAGAATCCAAAATAGCTGTTAGAATTGGTAGGTATACCTGATCTAGAAATTAAAATACACTACATTGTACTCTTATAGTGTAGAATCTACTAACCAAAATTTCAATTATGTGCCTTTCGCGTTAATACTATTACTTTTTCTTTCAACTCCTTGTGAAGGAAACAAAAAAATATAACTTATGTTTTCATTTCACACGGTAAATTTACATTTATCACTTATCACCGACGAATTTTCTTGTATACGTCTTTCCAGCTTTGAGTTTGTCAGGAGTCTCGCTGTAGATTCCAACAGTAGAATAAAATAAAATAAGCCAATAGAAACGACACAAATGTGCCAAAAGACTCGTTCCTAATGCCTCATTCTATTTTATCCTTTTCTATTCTTGTTCTTTTATATTCTACTGTTGGAGTCTACAGCTAGACTGTCCTAGTAAACCCCGTGCTGGAAAGACGTAGACAAGAAAATTCGTCAATGATAAGTGATTAATGTAAATTGAGTCAGTAGGCAGCCATCGTGTGGTTATCTCATCTCCCTCGATATCGATCTTCCAAAGTTTTTCCTTGTAACAATTTTTTCCTATTCTTCACTAAAATCAACGAAGTTTCCTAGAAGCCCATTTAAGTCTTTGTGGACATAGTGAACTTTTATGTTCACGTTAAAACCGAGCATATGAAAGTTGGAAAGTAAATTTTTATTTAATTCCACGTAATTTTCCACCTCATTATTTTCAAAGAAATTATTCGTACTTGAATAAATGAATACCAAGCGTTAGATTCAATGTCGTTCGTTGATGCGGGAAATTTTAGATTTTACCGAGTTACCTGATCTGTAGAGCATCAAATCTTCCGGCTTTCAGTTTAGCCGTGCTAATCTCTGGAAAGGGACTCGTCAGGTAGCCCAAAACAAAGACCATCTCGATCTAAAGTCTTCATAAATTGCTCCATAAGCCCCAACTTGATATGCAAGTCTGGAAATAAGATTTTATCTCTAGCAACCAAAGGTTTGCTGATTACGTATTGGTGTCTTCTAAGAATGACATTATTTGCAAGCCAATTTCTAGTTACCCAATGCTGATCCTTGGCTCTATTGTCCTAAGGATATAAATACAAGGATATTTTGCGTACTCACTTTGTTCTACAATGAGGGCGTTTTCCATTTTTAGATCGACACAGATCACCCTGATGATCTTTGTACCTAATTTTTTCAAGACTAGTGATATTGTTTTATACTCCTCGTTCATGCTGGTAGAATGACCAATGGGTGTTGAGCTAAATTTGTCGCCGTTGTGTAGAATGACCTATTTTATGCTACCTTCAGAACTGTAAAGAAAAAAGCAGCGTTTGTCTGGTGTGTATTCTGACAACCCATTCTAATCCTACATCGTGACAGAATACAGGGTTATTTTCCTTGGAGAGCAAGGATAACATATTTATATCTTTATTAGGATAAAATGAGATATTATTACGCTGATAGAGTTGATAATTTTTGTTTTATCATGAGGCAAGCTATTCAGAAGGCGCTATAGAGTTTCAGATTTCTAATAAGACCATTAATTAGATCTTAGAGTTTTTATTCATTGAAACGCTGTAGGCTTTGTTGAATCTGCTTCAAAATCACTATCGTTTTCTTATTGCATGCATTGAGCTTCATCAGACGTGGATATTTCTGGATCTTCTTGCAGGAGTCTAGACAGTCTTCTGAATGATAGCGTAGCATTTCTTCAGAATGCAATACAGGTCTCTTTGATGAATCTTGATCAGGATATGTTAATTTGAGATTATTACGAGTATTTTGACTGGTACCAATGCTACTTACATGATAGCAGTAATAATTGATAATTTAATAATAGTAAAAGCAGTAATAATAATGGTTTTGCGCTACTCCCCCAAACCATTGGTACTCTGAGCTTCAGGAACTTCCTCCTGCCAATTGACCACTACCGTAAAAGTTCAACGCATGTTTTACATACGTAATGTGGGGCCCAAAATTTTCCATGCCTCCAAGCTGGATACCAAAATAGGCGAGATATGCGCTTTTTATCGTCAGAATAGGGTTTCTATTTTCTTTCACTGTGTATTCACCGCATCCATAAACAACACGTCTGGATGACTCACATCAAGATCAATATTTTATCCTAATTTTAGCTACGAAAGTTAAATATTGACCGCTGACGTTATCATTATTTCATCAATTTTGCCTATTGTCAGAACTAACATAAATTATTAGCCTATATCTCACAAACTAGAGTTACTGAGATAGAATAAAAGTATATTTGGTTTCTGCTGCTCCAAATTACCCGATATCAGTTGATATTTTACCAGAACCAAAAAAATTCATTTTCTTGGTCACTGTAATTATACTTAGTAATATAAATGTGCATAGTATGTAATGAGCCAAACTGGAGTTCATTTCTAGTGTTTTTCCAGTATATATCTTCTCATTATCATAACATATATATATATATATATATATATATATATATATATATATATATACATACATACATTTCTATCTACATATATTTCTACATATTTTTAATTCGATTGGGAGAGTTATTTTTCCTTTTGTTCTAAATTTCATTGTCTTGCATTATATTAACTCATTAGAACCGAAATTAATTTTACTCTAAATTTATATTATTTGTGTTATAAATTAGGTTGAAGAAACATCAGATACCGGTAATGAAGGTTTATTTTCCTTTAAAAAACATTTATGTAGTGACATAAACAGAGAAAATGCATGTTGCATAAATGCAACGCTAGGCGCTTGGACATGGATTATTATTGCTTATAATGGGTTAATTAGAAAGTAATTTTTATATTAGTAGCGTACTTTTTATTAAAAAGAATTTTATGAGTAACAATGCAGTACATTCGCTTGTGCTCTACTATATCTTGAACGTATCAGCCCTCAAATCATTTTTAGAGCTGTAAAAAGTATTTCCCAGAAGTTCATAGTTAATCTGTCTACAGTTTCGTATTCAACGAGCACAAACATTCTTTACAACCCCTTTTTCTTTTCCGTAGTCCATAGGCTTGGTATTCATTGCAAGTGGTAATTACAGCTTTTTAACGGACAGAGCTTATACTAACACGTTTCTGAAATGCCTCCCTTATTATTTATTTATTCACAAACTAGCAGTACCAGCTTTCATAAGCCACCAACCGATAGTCTCGAGTTAACTGACTGGAAACCTTGATACATACAACAAAAAACGCTTCTGAATTACTTTTAGTCTTTCTCTTACACTCGTTGATGTGATGCGGATGCTTGTTGTGTGATGACTGTGTAACCGCACTTACGCTTGAACTTGTGCCTTTCTTCCCTCTCATGACCGGTGGTAGGCTCCACAACCTCCCACTCCTGCCCCGCCAGCCACCCTCCTGCAGCGACTCAAGCTCCAAGCCACGGTAAGACCCTCGTCCTTCTATACAGTCCTGCTAGTATCATCCCAGTCAAAATTAACGGGCGGAGACCACACCAGGTTATCTGCGTACACCTCAGCAACTATCCTGAAACCATGGCCAGCTACATTAGCTGCAATCACTGTTGAAATTTTAGATTACTAGAAAAATAAATAGTAGTTCTCCATAATTAATTATAATCGCTTATAATCGTCAAATTCAATATAAATCCGACTTCAATTTTGACTGGGTCATAGTTTTCGTGCTGTTGTAGTTAATGTTCTGATTTTTTTCATACTTCGAGATGTTTATTTCTTTTTAATTGAGTATATATATGTAGCCTTTTTCGTCTTTTCAGACGGTCTTACAACAACAAGACCTTAGAGATATCGTCACAAAATTAGCAGTTCAAGCCCAAATGTCCTTTAATCATTCTTTGAAATCACTTTTTACATAATCTGAAGTAATTCACTAGCTATTATTTTGATCTATAATGAAAAACAGTCACCTATTGTAGCGCTGGGTGGGCGAGTGCACTAAGGCTGCCGTCCGTGAAGGTGAACGCCCTGAGCTGCAGCGCGCTCTCAGCTCTGAGTGGCGTGAATTTTCATCCAGGAAATACGTTGCGTTGTTCGAATTTACCACATGAACGTCAACGCTGTACATACTTTATGATACACAGTGAGAGGTGGATGAACTCGTCAGTTCTACAGCACGAATTGTGGTATCTAGTCTTTTTACGTCAAAAATAATGGTTGGGTATACAAACTTGCAACATTGGATACATAAACAAGTCTACAGAGGCAAAGTATTCCTTGGTGTGTGCCCCACTTTGCTTTGACTTGAGTCGATGCTTTTATGATGATCATAATAAGCCTTTGAGATGATATATTCTTCTTTATCCAAGCACTGCCATCAAAGGAAATTTTAGAAGAAGTGTTCTCATTTGCCCTCCGCATTGTGGATTCAATGAGCATGTATTCACGTATCGATGGCCACCTCTCGTGCCTAAGCCCCATGTGTCTGGTGACAGCTACTCTTCACGAAATTTCTTTAGAATAGCTTGTCTTCCTTTTCCATTATTCGCATGAATCTTTCGTTGTCATATTGTTCTTCTCCACGTTTTTTTCTAAGCATGCAAGAGGTGAACACAATTGTAGCATTGCTTATTGATATGGAGTTGCGAGTTTGTAGCTCCTTGACCCGGACGGCGTAAAGTTGGTCTTCGAAATCAGTGTCTGATGCATATTCTAGGCAGTCTAGGTGTGATAGTGATATCAGTAATTGATCTGAGAATTTATATTAATTTCGCCTTAATCGATACAGGCGTAGGCAGTGTTATGGAATTTCAAATTTTCTCGGTACCGATCCATCGCCGCGGTGGCTGAGTGAAATTTTTGAATTGAGAATTTTTAGCTGTAAAATTCTAACTTAGAATTAGAATACACAGACTGTTAAATCAGTATACCATGGGATTTTTCACCGATATCATTATTCTTAACTAAATGACATATAATGGCGACCGCACTTTGCGCATCAGCTGCCACGTTTATTAACCATGATCAGTGTGTTCATACACTTTACATGGGAAATTCATTAGAAACGATTTTATTTTATTAAGTTTCATTATTAAGGTATGCATTCTGTTGCATTAAGTTAATGTTCAATACTCCAGCCAAGTAAGCCCGAAAATATGAGCAATCAATCTTGACGGAGCTTCTCCTGGAATCTCTTGGATAACAATCTTGACGGAGATAAAAATACATGGATAATATTGAGAACGATGTGCTCTATTAAAGAATATTCATCTCTCTTTAGTGGGCACAAAAGAGAATCATTTATGTAAAACTTGCACCATAGAAGTTTGAACATGCAGGGACAGAAAAGAACAGATTTTAAATGAGATTAAAGCATTGAATTAGTATTGATCGAAAACTGTTGCGTCGTGTTTGAAACAGTTGTGAGCCTCAGTTCAGTACATTAATAGCCCATAGCAGGTAAAATTTAGATTTTGCATTGTTCGACTTTATTCTTCATATTTTTTGTTTTAAAACCCATGTTTCATTTCAACAACAGAGTTAGTGAGGATAAAAACTGGGATTGGAGTCTCATGTGTGTAGTACGAAATTAGATTCTCAACACGTTGTGATGAAGTTAGTATTAGTAGTGCGTATAATTTCTTGCTAATTGTAATAGAAGCCACCAAATCAAAATGCAGTTTGTAAATTTATTGTTGTCTACATTTTATTCTCCAAGGGCTTCAAATATTTAGATTATGATGCTATCAACACATTTCTTAATCATAAAGCTGATTTTAAAGGAACATATTTTTAATATTAAAAATGATCAATGCTAGGGCTATTATAACTTATAGAGGTTCGTATAATTTAAAGATCCACAAATTTAATATTCAATCGTTAAAATTTTTTCGAGCATATCGCCAATCTAAAACCTGAACGTCGTAGGGATATCTTTATTAACCTCAACACTGGATAATAAAGAGCAAAGTCACTTACATAAATTAACAATCGACTGACACACTGTACTCACAAGAGGTTTAAGAAGTTAAGTAAGTCGAACTATGATATCACGCGATGATACATTACAGAGAGTCATTCAGTTTATCATGCGAGGGTCTCAATATATGTAGAACCGCAAGCCAGCCAGTGTGTTCAGAGTGACCACCTATTAACTAAATCGGAACTTCTCATTCAGTCTAATAGCGGCAACCAAGCGACGTTTCTCCTCTGGTTCCAACGCACAAAAGAACAATCCGAAGAGTGAAAACCACCTCTGGACTCCGTAAAAGACTGAAACAAAGCTGAAAAAGTTGCAGAATTAAGAAGATGAAAAAGTTATGGTTAGAAATAGAAATTCATCGACATAAGAAAATTAAAATAAATTTAAAAAATAATGAATAATGAAGATATCTGTCGGTTGATGTAGCGGTAGAAATTAAGATTGTTCGATACACTCGTCACTCAGAAAGCGAGAAAAAATCTAATCGACACGGTTATGTTTACTTACCCTTAGGTTGCTTAGATATTGGCGAGAAAAAAACACATCATGAAAAGTCTCTTGCTTAAAAAAGAGGCTGCCACTAACAATTTCTGAGCTTTCAAAAGCGCGACTAGAGTAAATTGTGCTGATTTCTGTATATCGGTTACCTGCGTTGTTTACAAATTACAAGGTCATTTCCTTTTCCAAGTTTAAGTTTAAATGCACTATTTATACCTTTATAGGAGGTTTTACCTCTATAGAAGCGTCCCGGCCATCGGAAAAATTCTAAAATTACCAAAGCCGAGATCCGACGGGCGCATCGAAAATCGAAATCTAATTGGAATGCAACTCTCAAATAATGACTATTTTAGCGCATACTATTGGTATTTTGAATACTCTGTCAAAAAGTCGATATTGGGATGAACATATGGAGATCTTAAATACTAATAAAATTTTGTCAGATGGAACCTTCACTGTATGAGTGAATATGGCCTATTCTTTATGAAGAGTTAGCTATATTACGACTTCCAACTGATGAAATTTCCTAGTATATCATAATGCAAGACGATTTTCGTACTCGAGTTGTATCATTTTCAACGTGGCTGAACACAAAATAGACCTATGACAGACTGTTACCAGCTGAGCATGCATGTGCACCATGCCTTTTTTTCATCTCCTACTATCTGTTTCATTTTCTCCTTATCTGTTCTTAGTCACACTCTGTGACGAACTCTTAATTTTCCTCTTCTCTTGTTGGTATCGCCACCACCACCACCAACGTGGCTGATGTGAAGCGTCTGAGACTGAACAGCCCAAAGTGACTCAAGGGATCATCTTAATGAGCGTGACCTTCGATGTAGCAGCTAATGGTGTTAAATGATTTATATTTGCAATTGAGATCTTTACCTTGCCGCTGGTCTGGAGCCCTCAAGCTGGTATTTACTATTACAACACGACTATTGGGTAAGGTTTGGGGTTGAGTTATGGGTACTTCATAGTATTGAATTACTTGAGAATTTCTAATATTGCGGCTTCCAAAATGTTTCAAGATGCTCGCTTTTACGACAAAATATGTGTTTTTATAAATTGTATCAGAAGATAATCAACAAAAAATTCGACAGCGAGCTTTATAATAATCGAAGCTCAAATTGTACAGTAATATTGGAGTAGAGGATGTACTCTTCAAGTGTTATTCAAGCCATAATATACGAGGCATATTCTTAAAGTAAACACCGTTTTGAAATAAAAATACAGCAATTAGACTTTTCTGAGCAATTTAATTTTTTTAAGAAAGCATGTACTGTAATTTACTTTTCTACATCATTTCTACCAATATTACAACACTTATCGTATCGTACAACCAACTTTTGAATAACATCTTCATAGAAATCTGCCGCCTGATTAGACAACCATTGGAACACGGTCGTTTTGACACCTTCATCGTCGTCATGGCGCTTACCACCCAGATGATTCTTCAAATGTAGGAACACGTGGTAGTCACTGGGTGCTAGATCGGGGCTGTATGGAGGGTGATCAAGTTGTTCTCAGGAAAATGATGGACTCAGCACTTCAGTTCGATTGGTTGCGTGTGGATGGATATTGTCATGAAGCAAAACCATCTGCTGATTCAGCATGCCGCGCCTTTTGTTTTGGATTGCACGGGGCAGTTTTTCAAGGTCTCACAATAAGTCGTAGAATTTATAGTTTCACCACGAGGCAAAAAATCTACAAGCAACACCTCTTCCTGTCCAAATTGTCAGTAATGACTGAAGGCCACCCAATTCGTTCCTCATCATGTACATTCGTACGGTCATCTTTATAAATTCTCACCCATTTCCGTACCCTTCCATTGCTCATGTTTTCGCCCTATACTTCACTGATCTGACGACGAATTTCAGTTCCTTTTACACCCTTAGCACTAAGAAAACAAACCGCAGAGCGTATTTCACTGTCGGCGGGATTCGCAATCGGAGGAGACATTTTAAATACTCACAAACAGACATACACAAACAAAACGACTCTCTACGGGCGTCTGTGGTTTGTCAACAGAGTTCGGTACACAGTGCACAGGCGTCAAACGCAGACAGCGGCGCTGCAGCGGAGGAATTTCAAATCGGTACTTACTTTAAAAACACGCCTTGTATTTTTTTATCTGAATATTCAATGTCAGTTACCGAAATGCCTACGAATGTCGTTAACTCACCATTTTGTCGATTCGACTTCGATTCTTGATGCCAACTTTCGGTACTAAATTACCCATTAGTGTTTGACTCCGAAACTTGCTCAGATGTCGGCTCTGTTTTTTTTTGACAACCCATTGATTGGTAGGTTGCATGACCATTACAAATGTTATGCTCTGTCACATTAAGCAAAGAAAGTAAATACTTGGACGTACTCTCGCTTTTGAGTCGGTCTTCGCCGTTTAAAGTACGAAAATTTTCGTTGACTGCATGCTTCGCACTTTTTTTCTAGTTACAGTGAAAGAAATCCATGAAAAACTAGAACGGATAACCGTGACAATGTACAAAACTATTATAGGTCATTATCAAAATGGAAACAGTTCATAAATCAGTGTTTATATTGAATAAAATACAATAAGAACAAGCTCTTATGATTACAGAGGCATTTATTATTCATCCAACTCATCTGTCAGTACAAGGACCACTGAAGTCAGCGACGCTGAATTTGATGCTGTGCGTCTCAACAGATTCTACCAGAGGCTAAATCTTCGGTCAATACAAGTATTAAAGTTTATATTCAGCATCACTCATATCAGCTAATACCTCTTTTAAGGAATAGCTAGAAAGATGATTCTTGCACCATGTAGAACATTTTTTTCATTTTGCACTCATCTTCTAAAGCATTGAACAAAATCGTAGCTATTCAATGACTAGACTCAAACGACAATTTCACTGGAACTCCAAGACCGCTTGTAATTTCGAATTATCCATCTCCTTCTCTGTCGTTGATGGTGCAAATTATCGACAAAAGCTCGTCGCGGAGACTCTAGAGCCTGCTGGCGCTTGTTTGTTCTGCACCGATCGTTTATTGATGGTCGGACAAGGCAATGCAGAGGCGGCGGCAGCAACAATGTATGACGGAAATTGAATTCATCTCCTATTCAGAGGGACAAGCGCCGCACAAGAAGCGCATGCGCTTTTGCCTTTTGCCCATGCGACTTGATTTAAAAGTCGCGTGCTTCATGAATTCCTGTTTGTAACGGCTGGGGATGTTTCATTATTGCTTAGATAATTTTTTCAAATATTAACTTATTGGCAACTAACTTTTCAATGACCAATACGGGAAAAAATAATATTTAAACACATGGAACGTATAATTGAAAGGCTCCAATTTGTCAGCGTTACTGAGGACGCTCTAGCTTTTCAGCAGTTCCTGTAACTCTAAATTACTTCACGTCGTTCTGAACACCTGAGGCCTTTGTTCAGCAGAGTTTCGATAGTACTAATAATCAACAATAGTTACACACCATGCATTCATCAGTTAGTTTGTTCACGTGTTAAGCAGAAGGTAGTGTTGCAATTGTTCCTTTGCGTGTCGTCATGGTTCTGATGTACATAGGGGTTATGTATTGAAAAAGTTCATTTTGTGGCCTTTATCGACAATATCAACAGTTATGAAATTAGATTGCATCGAAATCAGTTTGAACAAGGACGTCTTTACAATGCAAAATCTACACAAATAACCCTGGATCTTTCATTCTTTGATACTCCAAACATAACAAACGAAGGAAGCAGCGCAAGCACATTGAATTCATAGTTTTTTCTTGCTCGATGTTAAGTTATGGATTGGTCGGTGATAAGGTGCAGTGTAGCTACACCAATACTTATACGTTCATCAAGACTTATATCTCGATAGTAATAATCATGGAAATTTTACGGGTATGATTATGATCTCTGATAACTCTGGACTATAGGTGTTATAAAAGAAGAAAATGTACCGCTCAGGAAAATAAGTTTTACATTTCTTGCGATCCTGCAGTCGTGCTGTTTTGGTAGAGCGCAGTCTAGAGCTCGTCTGCGGCCGAGGCAATCTTATGACGAACTATCAGCGTAACGAAGCAGTCTCAAACCTCTGTGTCAGTCGGCAAACATGTTCTTTTTGCTTTTAAGAAATCAAGGACTACTTCAAGAGAATTTTGTACATTTGTACTGCTACTGAAAACTGCTACTGAAGAGTAAACATCAAAATGAACAGTATGAACTGACGGATTTTTCTGTTGACCTTTTAAAAACAAAAAATTGATAGGAAAATTTCAAATCCCAGTGGTAATTATTATTCTTTAGTGACAAAAAAAAAACACTAAATGTAGTACAGCGAACATAAATAAAAAATTTAGTTCATTTTTTCCCGTTTTTGAATAAATTTTTAGAGTTAGAAGTCACTATCTCAATTGAGACTGCGTGGGTTGTGAGTACGTGACATGCTCGGTGACTGATGTAATCGTCAAGAGTTGACGGCTTTGGTGATGTAAATTTGCCACTTATAGCGTCCTTGCGGCCTTGCATTTGAAAATCACAGAATTAGCATAGGCATGTGATAATCATGGAATTAAAGTAGGCCACAAAGGTGGATTTCCAGCCTCAGGCGACAGTGGTTCACTGCCAGCCACTGTGGCAGTGCTATGTGATGTAATCATTTACAATAGATGTACGTATACGGAAGCAGCAACTGTGTGATCACTTCTGCTAGCACATGGACGACAATTTTGAATGACATTTTGTGAGCAGCAGTTCATGGAACGCACTGTGAGTTATTTGTACTCCCAAACATTTATAAACAACAAATATCTAACCTTTTTGATTTTTCATGCCTTTACATTAGTAAGAATGAAACTTTATGAAATGAAGTTAACTTTTCAATGGTTTGTTCAGAACTCGCCTGGGCAAATTGCAGGTGTATGCGCGTGCCAATTAATGATCCAATTTTCTCATGACTGAGTGTTAATTAAAACTTCGTTCCTCCCATGAATAAGTGTTGATTAAGGTCTCATTCTTCTCATGACTGAGTGTCAATTAAAACTTCATTCCTCTCATGACTAAAGGTTGATTAAGGTCTCATTCTTCTCACGACTGAGTGTTAATTAAAACTTCATTCTTCTCATGACTAAGTGTTGATTAAGGTCTCATTCTTTTCATGACTGAGTGTTAATTAAAACTTCATTCCTCTCATAACTAAGCGTTGGTTACAGTTTTATTTCTCTCATGACTCAGTGTTAATTAAAGCTTATTCCTTTCATGACTGAGTGTAAATAAAAGCTTTATTCCTTTCACGATTTATTATTGATTAAAGCTTCATTCTTTCACGACAAAATGATAATTAACTTTTCATTCCTCTCATGACTGTGAAATAATTAAGCCTTCATTCCTCTCATGACTGAGGATTAATTAAGACTTGAATCCCTAATTAAGGCTTTGACTGAGTATTAATGAATGCTTAATTTCTCTCATAACTCAGCTTGAACCAGGGTTCAATTTCTCTTATAACTCAGCAAGAAAGCACACAATCATGTAGTCAGATGACCGACAGTTACAATCAAGTTCATTTTGGGAATTCCATAAACAAATTTATAATCAATAAGAATATTTTCTAAATATTTTATAGTTAGACAAATTCACGTCATGATAACATTAAAAAATTTCCAGGCAGATGCATGTAGCCAATAAAGGTTAGGATCTTGGTGCGGAGGCTGTATTAGAAGTGAACTGGTGACCCTTCATGCGATGTCGCGATCGCCAACTTCATGCTGAGCCCTGAAAGTTGGGTGAGGGTCATCAAGGGCTTCGCTTCTGACGCACACACCAGGACGTCACTGTGCCATTGCACCAGTTTCTAATTTTATCAGTGAATATGACGTGATTTGCAAGGTTTTCTGGGGGAATTAGAGTCATTTCGAAGATATCATGCGACAAATAAAAATTTTTGTAGGGTTTTAAGTGAAAAATAGTTTTTTTTCAAGGCTTTAGCGTCCACATCAGGTTATTTAGGAGGTAGCAGAATTATTTAAAAATAAGATTATTTGTTGCTAGAAAACAATTAAATGGAAGGTTTTATGGAATAGTGTTTGGGGATTTAAGAAAATAAGTGTTCGCTTAACAGCAATTCATTCTTGAGAACATGGTTCATGGTCTGCTCTTTAATATTTCATATTCTTAAACATGTTCAAGACTTTAACTTAAAGCAACAAATACAAGTTACAGGAAAAATTCGCGTGCACTCGAGCTTGTAGCATGGGATATTTTCCATCATTTAAAAATACTCTAAGAATATTTTTGTATGATGAACAAACTTCCTACAGCGCGAGTTGGATTTCATATATGGTTTTCTAAGTATAAGATAATAATGCAAAATATCACTTTAATCTTCGCCGTATTGCACGTTAATACTTGGTATACAGAATTTATATTTAGCAGCTCTGAAGTCTAACGTTACGTGAATCAACATTACGTGTATATTCTCTGTCTCATGCATCAGTGGGTAGTATATTTTTCTCAGCATTGCTTATTCTTTTTTCTTTGCGTTGGCTACTTTTCATCGTCGGTTTTGTGAACTCTTCTTTCTCTGCGTAAGTTACTATTCATTCTCTTTATTGCCTATTCTTCATTCTCTATGTTGCCTGTTTTTCATGTTCTACAAGGTCTATTTTACTAAACTTATATGAGTAAAACCTGCAGTGCTCATATTTCTTCAACGAGATACTTCAAAGAGTTTACATTCTTTGTATTTCAGACTCCCGGCATGGAAGATAAGTCATACCCGTGTCTCTCAGCAGCTGGACGCTCCTTGTCAAAGTATACTACGTCTTTAATTTGCATTCTTGGTGGAAAGAATGTGCATTGCTCAGATCTTGTTGTAGTCGCGTACCTGTATGATAATACTATCTCTATATTTCATGTTCTCAGTTTTCAAAGAAAATGCAGACTATTGCAGATGCCTGTAGTTGCCGGCAAGATTACGTTTCTGTGTACTAAGCTCGACGTTACAGGCAGGAATGCAATACAAACAGACTGTTGCTGCAAGACTTGGACCAGTTCCAAGAAGTACCCAGCGAGTTTTATTTTATTAGAAGCAACAGGCTACCGACAACACTATTCCTCCATACTATACTGCGCCAAGTTGTGTCGTAAAACCTGACCCGAGTCTCCTCAATGGACCAAAAAGTAGGCACGGACTTGGTGCACTTGAGCACCTGGTTTCTTTTTCCAGGTCAAATAGGGATAGCATAACCAATTAAAAACTTATAAATAAGGGCTAAATATGTGATACTTAAGTCACTGCGTTGAAATACAGTGTTCGGAAAAAAGTATTAATTTCCTAATAGGATTTCCATGACGAACTTGTGATTGTGTTCATTTGATTTGTCAAAGAGAAAGGAGACTTCTGAACGATTTCCCTCCAAATTCCAGAGTTGAGGAGCTATCAGATGCGTTCCTGGCGTTTGATCTCAAAACTTTTAATAAACATTTCTTTGGTTGTCATTTGCAATGGGAAATTGGAATGGCATTCCAGGACGAGACTGAGAGCCTGAGAGTAAGAGTTGGAACACGAATGCAAGAGCAGGCAACAAATTATGCCTTTCATTATGGCCTCAATTGGATCAATTAGTGAAGGCCATGCCGCACCAAGCAGCGAGGCACTCACATTCATAGCCTCCACGCGGGAGGGTAGCACAGAGGGAAGTTCAGATGACACGAGATTCCAGTATATGAGCACGATAGTACAGACCGAACACAAGTTTTCATATGAGGCAGTCATGTACTGCATCAACGAATTCTTACAGTCTGAAATTTTGTAAACGAGCTTATGTTGTTCATGAAGAATATATAATTTCATCTACGAGTATTTTTTTTAATTTCTAAATGAAAGTCTACCTCAGACATGCAGTACAAACAGGTTTCTGACTCTGTCATGAATTAACAAACAGCGACACTTCACTCAATGAAATGTGATATTACGAATCATAATTCATTCCCGTTGAGAATCTGAAGTCATTTTGTTGCTAGTTAGGTTCCGCTAAATTTTTTTCATCAAATTAAAATTTACCGAGAAAAAAAAGTTCGGTCACATTCATTTAATTTTTGATATGATTAACGCTGCTAATAGGACACAATACTAAAAAATTATAACTCTGACAGCAACTGGAACTGCCTTTGAGCAATTTCTAAAGCGATAATTAACATGGTCTTCAACTGCGAACAATATCTCTATTAATTCCCACGCCCAAACCTTAGCTATTTCACATTCTGAATATATTTAACACACTGTGCGCCTGCGCTGCTTGGAGAAAAATCTAGTAAGAGAAACGAGCTTAACTGCCTTTGACAAGACTCAAAATGTCAAAAGATTACAGCACCGAAATCGGCCTTTGATGATTGTTTCATTTCCAAATTCCTCAAATGGACTGGTCATTGTTTCCCTCATTGCATTTATTAACTCCATAAAAATCATTTAGTTCCTTTGGTATTAATTTGAACTCAGCAATATTGATTACAATTCTCGTTCACCATGTATTCTTTTTTTATAGCCGACATTGATATTTTTATAAGGAAACCCTAAAAGTTCCCAGCATTGAAGATGCTTGGACGCATGAAATGTGTAGAGATGAAGCTTCCTTTGTTATTTTTTTAGCATCACAGCATAAGCTCTATCAAGTTATTCAAATCGTTCGTTATGGAAATCTTTATCTTTTGCAATCTTTTGATAATTATAATGGTGCAAGTCAGCGGTTATATCGTCAGTATCTACCTATACATTCAGACACCACTAGTAGTGAGATTAAGTGAAAAATGCTCGTTCAACGACAAACCAAGTCGTACTGTTTTTTATGGTCTTATCTGTTTTTTTATGGTTTACGGAAACCGTTATGGTGTGCAGTCTTTCAGTAATTATAATGTTGTAACTCAGCAGTTTTATCATGAGTACCTACCTGTACATTCGCTGAGGAACTCAGTAGTGAGATTAAATGAAAAAATGCAGGTTCAACCATAGGCCAAGTAGCACTGTTTTTATGGTCTTTGCACGGTTAGTTAAAGTAGTGAATCAGCTTCAGCAGGCACCTTGAAGCTGGTTATCACTACTTCACTTGTTTCTTTTTACACTCGTGCATTATTCTTACACAATCCAGCACAGAAAAAAATGACTCGGACGACACTGAGTCATTACTCGTGTAAAAGTGTCCTCGCTAAAATCAACTGCTAAGCAATAATCCCTGAATCACTTAATCATAAAGCTAACACTTAAGAAAAACTTCTATACCTGGGCATTTTCGTCCGTTTAATAGGCTTCGTATAAGCTACAATATCAATAAGGTCCACGACGTTACGTAGTGGAACAGCAAAAATTAGTGATAGGATTTGCAGAATGAGCCCACCTCATTAAAAAATTCGAGGAACCGATATTCAGAGACTTACTGGTCGATCGAATTAACAAAACCACTGCATTGAGTTCGATAAAAGTGTTTTACTAATTTACTGTTCGGTTATCGTGAATTGTTGTGCGCTTTTTATTTCAAAAAATTTGTGAATTCTATCCGTCTCTGATGTCTGAAACCCCCTACATTTAGACAGGAGTTTCCAGCAACTGATCTCACTGGCCTGTGCTACCATTCCTCATCTAATCCTGATCTAAAAATAATGAAATCTGAAATCCTTTCACTTATTTTTCTACGGATACAAACAAAAAACTGATAAAGGTGGTATTGAACTCATCACGCACTGCGCCTTGTTTTAATTAGCTATTTTTTACGCGCATCTCTAATGCCAACGGACTGGACTCCAGGCAAACGTCGGGGCAATTCGATTGCTTGACGTACTTAAAAATAATTATTGACGGAACTGCAAGTTGGTAGTCATATAAATTTCTGTGTTTTGAAAGCACGAGCCGGATTTTCTTCGATAGATATTACACATGTGTGTATATTCTGGATAAATCATATTTATAAATTGTTAGTATTGATTGGGCTTGTCTAATGAGAGATGCTGCAAAACGTACGAGCTGAATACTGTTCTTAAAATTTTATTCAATTTGAACTGTTTCAAAATTTATACGAAAGAAACTGCGTTTAGATTTGTAACAGTTTGTGGATTTGCAAGTGGATGCATTAGATTGCTTTGAGTGGGATAAATTATCACTTGTAAAGTCCTAAAATTTCAAAGAGGCGCTTAATATTATGCCTGGCAATGTTTAGATTACGTGCTCTCTATTGAACGGGGCAATGGAAAGTACATCAACATAATGGCAGAAGCGATCGTAACTTCTATGCTGTAGCAAAGATTGTTTAAGATGATGCATAATCGATATCGTAGCGAACAATGTCTGGGCGTAAAAGAGAGACATTGTTGCAGTAGACCAAGCAACCCAGTCTGACAACTCGGAAACAAACCTTTGTTCTCGAAAAAGTTAAATTACGAAACGCTGCAGACGATTTGTCTTTAAGAACC
>VCRD01001387.1:101666-114139 GCA_006783055.1 Trinorchestia longiramus
AACATGTTAGCAACGGTTAAAGGGTGAGTACATTTTTTTGAGACACCCTGTATGCTTGCGATGCGGTAGAATAGGGTTCAAGTCCCGTTGCCACCTTGGATGACTCCTCTCTGATCATGAGTCTTCGAAATACACGTCCTGCCTGCTGCGACGCAGGATGCTCGGAGTTAGACCTTCATGATCCCCATCGAACCTCCCCTACGAGCCTCTATTTCAAGTTCAGCGTAGAGGATGAGAACAGTTGCTAGGAGGATCATTATTATTCTTAAAACTGTAGTGTTGAGAATTGAAAAACCGATGTCATGCACCTAGAATTATACTGTACTTTATTTTACTACAATATGTAATAAATCGGGATGAAGTTTATTTGATTTGAATAAGTAAAAGAGATTGAATAAAATAAGTGATCAAAGAGTGAAGTTATTACTGCTTAATCTTATCATAACATATTTCAAATGAGATTTATTTGTGAAAACAACGTTTCCACGTCTTACCATTAAATGTAAATGTTTTTTATACCGACTACCATGAACAACACGCTGCATGTGCGTATCCTTCACACATTGGTAGAATCAAACTTGGATACTAGAGAGTGAAGAGGATCATCATCGTTAATGTATCGTTCAAAATAAATGCATCGCAGCCGAGACTTTTTATACATAATTCTCATTCACGTACACAAATGCATAGTTTCTCACTACTGGATATTCTGTGCATGCTTCAGTAGGTTTCATACTTCAGTTATTGCAGTGTTTTCTCATTACTTTATTTTTCTTAAATGCAGGGAACGCGCCTCTGACTAATGACTCAATTAAACTGTTTTTACCACGCGCAACTCGTTATCAAGGAAATTTTTCCTCGAGTAAACAGCGAAATTTTCCAAGCCGTGTAATCTTTTGAACATTCATGAGTGGTGCACAACTATAGGATCTCTTCAGAAGCGTAAGGGTTGCAACTACTAGACTGCGTAAGCTCCGTTGCCTGCCCTGTTCAAAAAAAGCGAAGATATTCTATATTATCTATGGTACTGAGTTAGACCCGAACGTTAATGGTGAGAAAATATTCCTGTTTCTCAGTAAAGTCGTCGTAATTTTTCTTTCAAATTTGTAACGTAGTTTATTTGTTTTCATGAATGGTAATTTTTGTTTTTTAACTGATCTGAGTCTCTGACGAAGGCATTGAACAGCGCTCAGGGCAATTAAATACAGGGGTGTTGAAGCCCAAAATATTTTTCAATCGTGACGGCACTCAAAATTTCGAAAGATCAAAATTTACAGTAACGCTTTTGTTGGTACTAAGTAAGGAATGCACAAGTTGATGCGAACTCGTGTTTCAGTCTTCTTGAGGTGATACGAGGTGGGCATCAAGTTTTTACGATAACATTGTATGTTGTGCAATGAGGTCACGGCAGTCAGCGCAAATGAAGCCTTTGCTCAAGTACGTCGCTTCATCCAACCAACTTGATGTGTGGCTCTTGGCCGAGTGGACGGATTTTTGCTTGGTCCGATCACACGGATTTTATCCCGGTCCGGATGAAAGGATTTTTCCTAGGATTATACAAGTATTTGCTGTAGGAGCAAATGGGGTAGAAATTCAGTGAGAAGGAGCACGTAATGTATCGGAAACGATCAAATTAGAGTTTATTGCACAAAAAATTGACTAGAACAACTTTGGGTACTAAATATTGGGTATTACTATATAACAATAATTGATTAACGAAACACATGATCTTTCAATGCACAGCTACAAAATATAATGTCATATTAATTTTTCAATTCATCGTATTCACATTATTACCGGACTCAATACGACATAAAAGTAAAAGACAAATTTCTTGGAATCTAACTCATCAGTACAACATGTTGTCGACCTTTCATTCTGGCATTGTGCTCTTTGAAAGATTTATTTTTTCAAGAGCAACGCGGAAGTGAGTGTATGTAAGCTGCCTGTATTGACACGTTTGACTGAACACTTCCTGCCAAGTCCTTCCGAAAAATTCCAACTAAATCTTTATTGCCAAGCCTCATGCTCGTACACTCCAGCTTTAAAGTATCCCAAATCTTCTCTTGATCTGAGGCAAAGCTGAAGTGACAGCCTTTCCTTTAGTTATAGAAATCAATGCACTTCTCAAAAGAAGGTTGACATTTATCTGAGATTCAACATTACTCCATTCGCTTAATAGGTCAAAAATTTTGTTAACTTTCTGTGGATTCCGTGAAACGAAAAATTTATGGTCCTCTCAGTTCGTTTCTTGGAGACGATAATTTTTTTATCGTGTCGATAAACTGTAAACGCAATGGATGACCGTAATTTTTCTATTTTAGCTCTCTGCTTTACTCAAATGCTACAATATCGGCCTATTCACTGCCAAAAGTATATGGTTAACAATCGATTTAACCTGCGTGTAGTTTTGAAAACATTCTGAAGGTTCATAAATAGTAATCCTCTATAACCAATTTGTACTCTAATACATAGAAGCCCCATTGCAACAGGCAATTGAATGTTTTCATAAATTTCTATCAACGGTGACGAAAATTACTGCAATATGTATCAATCATTCGTAAAAAACATGCATGAATTTGAATGTTTATTCATTCATAGATGCACCTAAATCGTCCTGTTTGAGATGAAAGTTTGGAAGCTTTAGTGCCAGATGTTCTCGAACAACCACTAGCAATTAAACCATCTTGCAAGATTTTGCTCCTTTTTTTACTCCAACTTCTTCCAAAAGTGGTCAAGGTTTTTATTTCTTGTTACACTCCAGCAAAATTTAAAGCATAATTGTTGACCTCTTCTTACGAATTCAGATAAGTATAACAGTTTAAAACGTTGAGATCTGGAGTGGATGGAGGCCATAAAATTTTGAGCCATGAGTTCGTCTGACCCTCTATCCATTCAATAGCAGCCTTCGGCAGGGCCCTAAGTCATTAGTCAGCGTCATTTCCTGTAGATCAGACATTCTGTACACCCACAGAGCGATTTACTCCCTAAAGGTGAACACACTTGCACATGGTATCGACTGATTATACTCGGAAAACGATGAAAAACAGACACAATGCTTAACTACCACTAAAATTCTGTACGGCCTTCATGTTACATTGGTACAAAAAGTTCACATAGTTTACTGTGGGCTTAAAAACAAATTTAAATTGCAGAGGCCTACCTCGTCTAGAAGTATAATACACCTAACACGCCACAACTGACTTCCGGCTCAAATGGTTACTAACTTTGGTGTCGTTCGGGCGGAACTGGCACGGAAGGCAAGAAAGAGTCTAATAAATCTTACAATGTGAGATATTCAATTTCAATATTTTATCAACGATAGTAGAAATAAAAATACCTGACGATCTGGCGAGGAGACTTAAAAAATTGCGATGCTCGTGAAATTGTTAGGCTAAGAATTTACTGACCAAATAGTTGAAGAATGTAATGAGGTGGCAAAAGCTTCAAGAATGCTTTTTATTCGCGAAAAAAATTCTGAGAACATAAATAAAGCTTCATTGATTATAGACATTCTGAAAGCTGTTCAACGTTCAGAGAATAACCAAAGACTGGCAGAAAATTTGAAACTCCTTTGATCCATGCAGCTTGCTTACTGCTGTGGGGACTTGGACGAGCATTATAAGCATGAACAAATAAAAAACTTTGAATAGGAAAACAAAGTTTTTAATACGCTACGTAATCTCCAGACAGACTACATAGTGAAATAACTCCTCAACTTCTGCTGCCAGAGTATCACACAGACATGACAGGTTTTCGAGAAATCGGGAAATAAATTTCAAGTTTGCGAAAACACTGCTGACTGCAAGATTTTTACAAAATTACCCGTTCGTTTTCTTTACAAGTCTGTTCCTTCACTTACATGTGACATCAGCACTTTGATTCTCTGCTCCTGATCTCTCGCGTCCACAAAGCCCTCCAAAATGAGGACCGGGCTAAGCAGTCTGGGCAATTACGCTCGCAAATGAGACAGTTCCCTTTAATGGCGTAAAGTTGAAGCTTCCCAAAAAGACTTGAAACGTTTCCGAGGCACAACACTGAAATCTGTTATTCTCTGTACCTTCAGAGAAGTAAAATATATTGTTTGTTGGGAATCTTACCGCCTGGTTATGATAGTACGAATGCTACTTAGAATCTCGTTCATTTATTACTTAGAAACTGTGTTATTTGCTGCTTAGAAAATTGTTTCTTTCCTTGTGTTGACAGTTAATTTTTTTCAACGACATTATGTCCATTCTATCGAAATACACTCTACTAATTTTGGACTTTCCCGAGGGAAAATTTTCGGACCAATTCTTTCATGCGTGGCGTTTGCAATTAGGATCGTGATCCCAACATTAGAATTTATTGAATAATCATTTTGGCGCGTGAGGCAAATATCCATTCCATTTAAAAATAATATTATTGTCCCAGTGTTCGGTCTTGCAAATCTGCCTTTGGATTAGTGCTTAATTAATCTGATATGATAGAGGTGTAAGCGGGCTCTCACTTTTTTGTCATGACTTTAGTAACAATTACATGACCATGACAAAAACTACGAACGTTGTTTTCAAACACTGCTCTAAAATTTTGAAACTTCTGTAATATTGACCCTGAAGGCAAGCAGGGACGTAGTTTTTAGGGTAAAATATCCAGTGACTTTTGTCGAGTTTTATCTTTAGTTCTGAGTCGGTGGAGTGAGGTAGGAGTTAGGAGAGTGCCGTGTAATGTCTTCCAAACAAGAAACCTCATCTGGTCGTCAAAACCTGTTAATGACGTAGTTTTCTCGGGAGTAAAACAAATTAACAACGATGCTGGGCAGATCAACCTTATAATTGTAGATACTGGATGCTCCTGATGTGTAGTAAGTCAGTTTCTAATTACAAACAAATCGTAAGGTTTTGAAAGCGAGTAGTGTTTCGCTGCAGATAAATATTTAGTTGATAAACATAACATACAAACACGATCTTTTGAAAGTTCTTATACTATATCAGGCTTTTCATACATGAAAAGAGATAAAAATGTTTTGCTTCATAGTTTCTAACACATATTTCCACTATCGCTCACGGCTTAACACCGGCAATAGTGCACTCACAAGTCCCTGCAAATATTCTTAATTCTTATCCAGGATTCAAAGCACGAACTACGTCTTTTAGTAGTGACCAATACGAGCAAGCAAACTATCTGAAGCGAGTATAACGCGTGTGAGTATTTTAAAAAGAAATTACGTTTGTTCACTGGGGGAAAAAATTAACCTGTTTCAGAGTAGTGCCCAAATTTAAATGTTAATCACCAAATCAATATACGTAAATTTTTTCAGAGTAACAAATGTACGCTCTACACCTGCATTTCCCTCGGATATATTGAATGTATTTCACTTTCAAAATATTCATTCTCCCGTCTCTTGGGTAAAAATTCATAGAATTAATGGGTGTTTCTTTACGAATAAATTTTCTTTTCTGCTGAATAAAAGAAATATTGTAGCAACTCTGTATTTCACTGCTTCCCTTATCGCTGAGATTTATGACTATAGAGATGTGAATCTGTATTCAACTGTGGAGCTAAGTTTTCAAATACACAAGCATAGATAGTACCAAATTTATTCAGATATTTTCCACTATCTACTACACTGACATCCTCTACCAGTATCCGATCTGGAAATGTTTGCGCAAAAGATACGCACGATTTTCAAGTCATTCAAGGAAGCCGAATGACGGACTTAACCTCCCTCCGTCGAGCCCAGGCATGTTTCAGCCTTGGCTCTCATAAACGTTTCCTGAAGATCAAAGGCTCCGGGAAAATTCCGAGCAGCTCTCATTTTCCATTATTTTCGGCGTATATTTTCAAGTTCTTGCTATAAAATTTCAATTAATGGTTAAAGTTTTGAATCTTGCGGCATGAACTTGGAAAACTTAGCACATGGAGCGCCGTTTGTGCGAGTGACAGCGCAGTCTCAAATCCTACGAAGTCGCGCATTCTTTCGTAGCTGCAGTCGTACTTCGCATCCGCGCGCTCACCCCGGCGTCTCCGCAGCTAATGTTACTGGAGGACCAGGCTTTGCAGTTCCATTGAAGGAATAGCTTTGTAGAGAAAACACATTTACAGGTAAATTGTTCATAGGGTTTTCGTGAAGATTGACATTCAATTTATTTTGTGACAATAGCTTGTGGCAAATACCAAAGATTTTATTTTGCAGTAGTTGTGATCAAGTTGAATTAATTTTGTCTTTATATGTTTGTTTTACCTAGTTTCATGTCTTCTTTATGGATACTGCACTACGATAACACAAGGAAAGCCGTAAGAGAAGTTATCCTATAATCTGCCAACAGGGAGGCCAAGATGTCTAACTCTAACCTCTGTGCTCCCAACATTTAATTTATTACGACTATTACATTCTCTTCCAGTGCCACAAATATGGTGTGAAAGAAATGGTGACACCCAGTCATCTAAAAATCGAAAGATTGTTCGCAATTTTGTTGCTAAATTATCTTATTTTATTAGCATCTAATAGACCATAACATAAGGTGGGTATGCTGATGGTTCTTTACTTGTTTCGAGCTCATCCTTAGTAAAACTGCTTTGTTAACAAATTTTAACTTCAGGGTTACCCTGTTGGTTAAAAAGCAATATTTATTAACTGTGCTTCAAGTATTAGACATCGTAGATTCCTCATACTAGACTTAGATTTTTAACATATTAATTTTAGCTTTATATTTTGCTATGAGTTAGTGCTATATTTTATCCTAATTTGAATCTTATTAATCCCATCCTCTCTCCTCCCAAACACCTCCCCCGTCCTACAATTCCTCTTTCTTATCTCAATATTTCTTCAACTCGCACCACTCTTCCTCTGGCCTCAAGTTCAGTGTTTGCCCTTCTGAAATCTTTTCACCAAACATAATCGTCAACGCATTTGATCATTATCTGATCGCGTAAATTTCCTCGTATTCTGACATCCGGCTGAACAAAACCATACACTGTAATTCTCATTAAATGTCTAAGTCTCAAATTTTACTCGCTCGTTTTTTAAATTTTGAGCCTCATAATTTTTTCGCCAACTGTATAACACCTCTTTACCTGGAGCCCCCCTCTGACATAACAACCTTTTTAAAAAACTCCATACTCTTCAATTACCACGCAAAGCCTTTCGTGTTTTCAAATGTTACTTGCCTGCAAATATTTACCTAGAAATATTCATTAAATACTCGGTTTCTCATCTCGCTTATTTCTTTTCAAAATCTTTTTCTTCCTTCGATACAAATCTTCTGCGGATTTCACTTGTTTGAGCTGGATTATTAAACACATTTGGTGTAAAAAATGTCGCCTGAAGTTAAAATTGATAACATTCTGACAACAAACCTTTCTAACCTAACCTTGTTTTTGAACGTCTGTTACCTCATTCTATTTTACGAATTAATCACGGAATTAAAATCTGTATCATTAAAGTGTTTTGAACCATCTCTTACTGAGTGATAATCCATACCACCTAACACAAACCAAATTATCAAATTTTTGATTTATGGCCATCTTTTAATATATGCCGAGACAAATTCTGCTAAATTTTGGAAAACTTTAACCAATCTCTTTGCATCCTCTGTGATTCCTTCCACCTTTTGTCTCTTTTTTTTTGCAAATGTCATCGAAGCCTCAATTTTTTCCCCCTGTCGCATTTGTGATCTCGGTTTTCCTCCTAAACAACTGTTGTATATTCGTTTATTCGCTGGGCCCGGCACTGATCTTTCTCGAAAACTTGACAAGCGTTTAAATCACTAATTCAACTTCCCGCGAATCCGAAAGAAATCGATCTTTCCTACCATGCATCCACCTTCACCAATTCTATAAAGTTTTGACCACCTGGTGCGTCACTATAACCACTGTTCTAACTCTAAAAGTCCTATTCAATTTTTCGAATTCCTTGAACACTTTTAAGCTTTTTGAAACCTCTCACTGTGTCATCAATTTTTAATATACCAAAACCCATGTGTTTTTCTTTGAAAAACAAATTTTTCCCCGTCATTGACACCGCTCACTTTAGCCCTTTACCTATTGTTTTTGAATATGGTTCATCGTTAATACCCTGTCACCGTTTTCGACAATAACGTGTTTCATATCCTTGACCCTTTCATTCGTTATTCTACGTTTATTCACACGTTCTTAATTCACCAACACGTTCCTTCTTCACTATCTCTTTTCCTTATCCCTCTACCACCATCCTGGTCCTTCCTTGGTCCCGGTCCCCAGCCCCCCAACCTCCCCACCGATGAGGGGCTCAGGAAGGGACTCATCGTCCTGGGGCCAGAATCAACATTCGGCAGCAAATCATACACCAAATACAGCGATATTGACGAGGTGAGACTAGTACTAGTGAGTGCTCTGAGCACTCGAGTTCAGTCGGACCCAAAGTAAACGTAACCATTTCACAATAAATATTTCCTGTTCTACCTTAATCGTTGCCAAAGTGATATTTATAACCATAAAGTTTTTTGGAAACTGCTTCAAAAATGCCACAAGACTGTGTGAGAATCTTGCCAAAGCTACTGTCATCATGAGGTGAGTTTTTCAGTCATTCAAGTCCACAAAAATTGCATTGAATTCCATACATAGGTAACTAGAGGATAAATTGCACCAAGATGAAATTTTAACATTAAATTTCTATTGTCACCTCTCACCTGAGATTAAATTCGTACATAATACAAGGCAATTGAACAGTGGAAAAAATAACTAAATAAAACTACCAGTTTTTGTATTTGATTTCACTCTCAAAAAGCCTAAACATAATTGAAAAGCTAGGTAGTATTTATCAGGAGGCAGCTGCAGTCGCACATGAAAGTTGTTCTTAAAAGTTTGATTTGCAAATTAAATTCATTTAATGCAATGAAAAACATTTCCCTAGGTTTCAAAATGGGACTGTTAACTGTTATAGTCCCATGATCTTCACCAATCTATTTCTGCCGATAGAGTTTGAGCGTTGTTGGTTGAAGAAATTTTTGGGTGAACTGAAGTTCTTTACTACTGAACTGTAGCTAAATCTGTGAGTATTTAATTTTTTAACTTTGCATTTATATTCGAATAATATTTGTATAATGCTTCTGTTGCGGTTTCATGTTCTGCAATAATCTTCCTAGCTATTTGAAAACAAACATTTTTAACAAAAATTCAAAAGATTATTTCATCAGTGTTTTTTCAGCTTCTCGATATTAAGAGAATATTGGTCAAAAGTGGAAATTTAGTTAAAGTTAAGTTCGCATTAATTTCAGTTTGAAATCTATTCCATTGCATAAAATTTTATGTTCCTTTATGCATGGGAGGAACAGAAGCTCTTGATTAAGCAGCATGGAGTCAGTACCAGTTTATTCATTATTATTTGCTGTTCATGGTTATTTTAGTCACGTACCTTTAGTTTCGTTACATCTCACATGTTGTTAGTTTCCAGGCAGATTGAAATTTCTGATAATTTTCAAATTTAAATTCTAAAATTCTGGTTTTCCATGCTAGACTTAATTTCATGTTCATCATGAATGCGAATTTAAAATGTGAAAAATTCAGCTCATAAAAATTTCTCTACTTTAGTAATTATGGGGATTTATGAAGTATCATACAATGTTAATTTGAGTTCATTTTCTTTTAATATATTACGGATAGTGCATTCCATTCCATAGCACGAAAATACCATGGAAAAGACAGCTAGATAACGTGAATCAAACTAAAATTTCAAGGCTTTCAACTGAGACTTCATTGCATATTTTTCATGCACGCGCAGTCACGAATCGTTGACAGAAAATTTTAACATAATATTTGTTCGTGACTAAGAACATAATGTGTGTTCTTGGAGTACAAATTTTATCTAAAGTGTAACTATTCATACTAGGAGTTATTACAATTGATTTGTGGGTGCGATGCTAAGATACGCAAACGAAGGATTGTGGCTTGTTTCGGTGTATGAAACGTTTTTCTAAGCTTCGAGTCTCTGTGTAACGAACGCACTGACATTTGGCCAGCCTGAACAACTAGTCTTTGTTCAACTACTGACCTGAAATATTTCCAGCCTTACAGACGCATATCAAAGGTATAAAATTTGATCGTATCTTGAATGTGAAGCAAGCAACACTAGTGGCCGCAGAATGACCGTAGTCTAAAGGGAAAGACCTCGTCCCGAGCTGGGCCGAACTTTTACGATGCTCAACAAGGCCGGCGCGCTTCAAATGACCTCTTGCTTACAACGCTTGTTCAGTAATTTGTTTGGGCAGGCTTACTTTCTCGAGAATTTACTGAACCTCTAGTAGACTTTGTCAAGGCCAAGTGAAGTGGATTAAAACGACTTAATTTCAAGAAGAGGCGATACAAGCGAGGGTTTTCTTCCATTTTTGTAGGCAAACGCCGCTGAGGATCTTTGAAGAATTTTCTGTTAATTTTAGACGGCATTTAGTATCCACTATTTTTTCTGCCAGAAATATTTTTGCAGACTTTTTTAAATGCAACTGAAGCAAGGAATGTATAAGAAAGGAAATCTAAAACCTTGCCGTACATAAAAACAAAATATAGCGAAACCAATACATCCTTCTGATCAGAGGACAGCTGGTGCATAAGACGTACATTATTTAGAAGACCAGAGGGTGCTTAGTTCTCTCTCTCTCTCTCTCGTAATTTAACCAATAGTTACATAAAGGCTATAAACCTGAACGCTTTAAGACCTAGACAGCCTTTTTCTGCATAAGCTATTGCGCAGTTATCCCCTTGTACGAGTTTAACGTCGCAGTCAGGAGAGACGAGCATTTGGAACACTGGACTTGGACTATGGACTATGAAGTACAAACTAGAATTTGATGGTACAAAAATTGAACATTTATTTCCCAGAAGCAGTTATCACCAGCGAATACGAACAGTAGCCGCTTCAAGACTCTTGAAACGGTTACATGATAATTGTTCTAGTTCTCGAAGAAATATGAGGGAAATAACTGAGACTGCTATTTCACCAATTTTTAAGCCATCAGATTGATTCAGGTTTTCTTATATTTATCCATAAATTTGCTTACTTTCTGAGCAAGGAATTCGAATCTTGCCGAATATTTGTCTGTTACCAAAAATATGCCTTTACGTTGAGAGAGAGTTCATATTGCTTCCGTAGAGGTATTTATACGCCTACCTGAAAAATTAAGGTAAAAAATCTGGTGCAGCTTGCTAGCAAACTTTCATAACTTTCATAGGGAGCCCACTGCAATCGAAGTTCATCTATGAACGCATAAGTTGCGCACGTTTTCTTCATCAATTATTTTATTTCTCATACCTAGCGGTAGTCTCGGACAGAAATTTTCATGGAAAACTGTAATTTGATATGGCGCTGGCATCTTGTTAGTCATTGGTAACATGTCATCAATCCTTTTTTGCAATGCAGTGAATAGTAACTAACTCCAACATTCACTCACACATTGGAAAGTAATTTGCGAATTATGGTTATTTTAACCACAGTGGTACATCACTGTACGTTTTCAGTCCGTTTCAAATCCTTGGACTTATTCCAGAGATGATGCATACCAAGTTGGACGTATTTCAAACTGGACTTATGTTAACTCTTGTGTGGTGTTCATATCGTTGTTACTCACCCAGTGTTTGTGGTTCTGGTGGACCCGTTGCATTTTATAATTTTAAATGTCTCACAATCAAACACTTTTTTGCTAAAATGCACAACCAATGTTTACTTCATCCCAATTACAAGCTGTATAAACAGTAAAAATGTTAGCAGTAAAAATAAAAATGGGTCCCAAAGACCCGAACCCCGCACAGGGATTATGATGCTTTATTTTAACACGTTGCCTCCGATTGCCTGACCGGTGTAAATCTTTACTTTGTAGGCATAGTCACTAAAATGATCTGAAAAATTACAGAACCTAACCTAAGTGGTCCACATACGTACCACTTCGGAGTCAACGTGTTAAACTGCTTCAAGTTCCTGGTTCCGCATCGACCTCCCACTTTCTTCTCTGATCATCAGATGTCCAGTTTTCGGCAAGTGTGGGTGCTCTGAATAGGACTTGGTTAACATTCTTCCAAGGTTGACAGCCGCACATCCAATTTGTACGGCTGAGCCTAAAAGTCGTATGAAATTATTCATCATCATCGTTATTTTACTTCAATGCACCGCATTTTTGGACGAAGTTAGAGCGTACACACGCAGACACACGCACATATACAGTGACACGTAAAAGTATTTGATCAATCACATTTTTCATTATCATTATAACTTTAGTTTGGGTTCACAATTTTATCTGATATTTGGTCAGTATTATCTGATCTAGTATCTTTAGTCACGCGGGAATGAGGAAAAGTAAAACGTCTGTGACACAGCACAAACTTTTTAACCAGCACAATTGTGGTTAAGAAGCACAATTGTGGTTAAGAAGCACAGTTGTGGTTAAGAAGCCCAGTTGTGGTTAAGAAGCCCAGTTGTGGTTAAGAAGCCCAGTTGTGGTTAAGAAGCCCAGTTGTGGTTAAGAAGC
>VCRD01001387.1:115729-126656 GCA_006783055.1 Trinorchestia longiramus
TTAAAAGAATGCATTAAGAGAGTGACTAGTTTTAAATAACCTGTGTTGCTCACAACCTGAGCGCCTTGAAGAATGACCCACATGCAAAAAAAAAACATACATGAAGGTTTGTTCAGTTTCATGATACATTCACAGGAAGAGTCTTGATTACATTATCATTTCAATTCTTTAATGATTGTGTAGGTAATTGCCATATAATTAAAATACTATTCTTTAAAACGCGGAGCTCATACCATCGAATATACAGTTTGACAATACTTGTTGGGAAAAGACGGCATTTCATTCTTACTGATAGTCAATACTCGTATCATGAACGGCTATTTTTAGGTAACTTGTAAACAAAATTGCACCGTACTCAACATTGAGTGCTTACAAATTGATCTGTGTCAAGATAACTATTAATCTTGAATGATTTAACTCAACTGTGGCATCGGCTGACAGCTATAGAACTTTTTAGCTATTTTAGTAAACCCTTACGCTTCTGAAACTTCGCTCATCTCTGGAAATCAAACTTCTAAAATTAATTTTTGCGTATTATTGTCGTTCAGAATTGTAAAAAAATGTCTGTTATCTATTCAAATAAATTGCCACGCCATTTCTTTTCACGAGTATAATCTCTTAATTGAAAATGTAGTGCATAACTTTATAAAATACGCCTTCATAAAGAACTTTGTAGTCGAGTAAAACTTTCATTTTGTGTTCAAAAAAGGCACTTTATGGCTACAGCAGTTAGAAACTAAAAGCTACATATTTTTCTGGCATTTCTTAATCAATACTATGGAATATTATTGCACTCAATTGTGCATCATTTGCCCTCTTCTCGTGCAATTTTCTGTAATTCCATTATATTAATCTTTTTTCCTCTAAACGTTAATGTCCAACACATATACCTGCTAATTACAAGTTACGTATGATTTCGTACGATTTAAGTCTTTTCAAACTTAAAACCTACTCACAGCGTGAAACATACATTGTATCTCTACTGATATTTTACCCTCACAACTAAACGGAATGTAGAATCTGTAGCTGTTCTACCGATGGACCGTTTGCACTGCTTCAGGTGGAGCCAGGTTGAAACAATGACTTTAATAATAGAAAGATCCTGAATTTTTACAAGTATCTGCAGCAGGACGTTATCTGTCCAAAAGTTTTAATGAAGTAAAATCAAGTTTCAATTCTACTCCCTCACCATTGTGTGATAATAGAGAAGGATTCTTTATTTTTTTTCATTGCCTAGTCTTCAGTTTGTTAACTTCAAGTTATTGCATTCATGAAGCAAATGTTTCATACCTTGTCAAACCCTTAGAACAACAATAACTGAGAGTACGTAGTATCGCCGAGAGTCATAAAATATTTGCTTGTTTATTGTACATACAAGGAATTAGGTAATTATATTAAACAATTCCTATGAGATCCAGAACAAGATCATTTACGAAAAGAGTTCAAGTTAACATTAATCTTCGAATGTTGAAACCTCCTGATATAGAACACATTTGAATGTTCCTCAACATGTAAACGATGATGAGAGATCGAGTTCCCTGAAATAAAAAACAAACACTGATTCGAATATCGAAATATTTAATGGGAGAACGGTTGTCTGAAACCTTGTTGCTGTGCTTTTTGAATGCGATGGCAAGCTTGTTCAGTTCTTCTGCTTCCTCGTTTTGTCTGTATGTTCTTGGATCCACGACTACCATTAACTTCACGTATTTACGTATTAGTGTTGTGCGTAGAAACATCTGCATCGCAAATCTACAGACGTTTTGCTCATTATTTTACTTACGTTACAGCTTATAACCTGCACATAATGTGCCCTTCAGAACTAATGGCCGCTCTAAACGACAGCAAACAGCGTCAGTATTCTTGAAAAACAGTTCATTACTCACTATTGATGCTTTAGGCTGGTGCTGGGTAATATTGATCGCTCTAAATTGAGCATTACTTCTGGATAGCATGTAAATAGATGAGATGCCTCCATCGCACACTCCATGATTTTTCAAAAGTGAAATTCTATTTATCCAAGTATGTATTATCAGTGTTGTGTAGAAGTTTTAATACTTCAGTCCCTTTATTCTAAAACTTTCAGTTGAGAATGATTTTTCGTTGGACAATAATGCTGGCCATATTCTCCTGTTCGTAAATTGTGCTACTGTAGTCTGAAATTCTATTTCTAAACCACACAAAATGCGGACATCTAACAATGTAATGTCTCCCTGAAGATGTAGTGGTTTAGAAAACACATTTTACTGCCAGTGTTTGAATTCTATTCTGCTTAAATGAACGATAAAGATTCTTTACAAATTGTGAAGTTGTTGAGGTGGCACATTTATGGACTAGTGAGGCAAGAGCCCTTGAGCTAATGACCGGAGGAGCCTCAACTCCTGTCAGGGATACAACGAAGCATGGAACGATTTCTTGCTTTCTATAAGTGGGGCAAATGCCAGGATGTAATATTTTCATCAGTTTACTTTTGAATGAATGCACTTAAACATGACGTAGGTGAAAAGTCATTCAAAGATTAGACGCTGACTCTGAGTAATATGCAGGAGTGACAGACCTTGATTTCCTATTTCATTGGGATGTTATTATAAAATTCTAGGACTGTTTAGTACGCGCAATTCGTTTGAAATAAAATATTTTGATTATCTAAGCAACTCATCGCGTAAACTTCGCATCATACGTGCAGGAACAATTCACACGTTGGAAATAACCTCGGGTTATGAAGAGATTTTAAAACCCAAGCTCATCTCGTGTGAGGATAAAGTTGTAATCATTCAACTAGTGTGGTTAATTATGATCAGTATTCGTGAATACTTATGCAATTCGGGATTGATTTTCAAGTTTTGAAATAAAACATTTGAATTATATAGCTTTAAACTCTCATATTAATTGCTGTTAACACGTTAACCGCCACATGTACCACCGGTGGTACATATGAGGATTTCACTTACCGCCGCATGTACCACCGGTGGTACATTTCCAAATTTTTAATAATTATTTTCAAAAATTAATTTAAAATATTTACGGAAGGTTAAATGATAAAGTCGTAAAATGGTAAAGTCGTGGCGGTAGTGACAAATCTCTGATATCAGGCATGGCGGTTAACGTGTTAAATTTTTTTTCCATTCCGATCATTTTTGGCATCAGTTGTGACTATTTCGACGCACACGTTACAAGACTACGAAAAGACTTTTGACCAATTCCGAGTCGTGAGGATATGAGAAGCAGTTAAAAAACACTTGTGATGTCAGAACTGAACGTGCTAGGCATTTACTGCTCTTGACCAGGCGACAGACCTACCTTTGTTTTGATTAAGCCAGATACTAATGGAGTAACTTTGCAAGTACCAAGTGCGGCAACATAACCAATTTTTTGTAAAGGAACTTCCTTTGAGAAAATGCAGTTATGTTGCCGCACGCTGTGTTTGTCGGCCAAAACATAGTTGTACAAAAGTAGTTCCTGAGGTTAAAGAAACCTATTATTACCACCTTGGGAGTAGCTAAAGGAAGAGTTGTAACGTTACTGAATACTGTAGTGGAGAAAACGATGCGACAACTAGTCAACAAGCAGGTTTATAGTTCTACTAGTGTTGAGGTATCTGTTCGAAAATGTATTTGCAAAATAACCAGTATTCATTTGTGTATATCTTCGATTATTATGAGTTTGATTTTACGAATTTGAATACAGCAGAGAAACCAAGAAAATTACGATAAATCAGGTCCTCCTTACAGCTTTGTCACATCATGCAATCAGCCGAGCCTCTTGGTACCCAACCATGATCCTCTCACCACGTAAATTAGAGCGACTGCATTGCAATAATAAACAAAATGTTGTGATGATTTTTTGAGGATTTGCAATCCTTTGTGGAAGCGAACCAATATTTGTATTTTTTTCATAGAAAGTTGAAAACTGTGTACATACGACAGAGCATACACCAGCATGAATAATTCGACTTTTTATAGTAGATTATAATCAAGGGGAAAAGCCACCAAGTATTGTGATTAAAACTGATGTCTTCAGTTGTCGTAGTTCAAAAAGGGGATGTTTTAAGTCAAATAAACAAAAAATTAAATTGCGAGCGAATTTTATCTTGCCGAATATATGACCACTGTTAATTTTGATTTTGGTTTTTGATAACTTAGAGTTTATTCTGCGCTTTCAGTCAATACTGAATGATCACACACTACATCTGCTGAACTCTTCACCCTCGTTAGAACTGTTCCTAGTTAGAACCACTACACAATTTCCGTTGATGTTCTGAGCAAAATTATGGAATACGTTAAAATACTGATACTACCTTTTTGTGATCAAACGGTTCGGTTTTGATGAACTATTTTTGGACTGTGTAGGTCGTCCAAAGAAAGTAGGTCGTATTTACTCTTCTATTCACTATTTTGTATTGTATATAATGAGTGTTCCAAACCTTTGGACCGATTTCAAATAGGAATTGTGAATCAAGTTTACCAGTTAAGCCTTGGCTGGCAATTGAGTTTTCATGCATAATTGCCATGACTCGAATAACACAGTCTCATCGGGAAATCAATAGATTTTCATCAACAACACTATTTTATTCACTGTTAATTTCAATCCGTCTTAATAAAATACCGTTTATAATACGATGGCTATATTTTATCTCGTTACTTCATTGATAGTTGTACTCGTATTCCGTAGTTTTAAAATATAAACTTTTAAGCACCAATTCTTAAACCGTAGTACCGATGTCAAAGAAACCCTCGAACTCCTAAACTTTTATCGTTTATTTCATAGATGTAAATGTTCAATGTGGTGTTCTAAAATCATTGCCTAGTATAAAAACTACAACATTCGTGAATGGTGGTATTCCATGACTCCATTTAAGTAAACCGAATAAAATTCCAATACTGATCATGAATTCAACTGTGACTGAGACTGCCCACTTTTGGTTAGTAACACATTGGAATTTTTAGGACTTTAGCTCAAGTTGTTGTGTTGAGTTACCTTACTTGGGTCTTGGGTATGAACCCAAGAATGGGTCAAACGGCTCGTTCCTATTGCCTTATTCTATTCTATTCGCTTACACCAGCATCCAAATTCCTGGCTCCGCCTTCTGGAATTACAATGCCGAGGCGTTGCCGAATCGAATTGTATTTCCATATGATGAAACATATCTTCAATTCATTACCTGTTGATACGATGAATTTCAATGCAGATGATCAGATGATGTCATAATAAAAAACAACTAATTTGACTGTGCGGTCAAGTTGAAGTCGAAGTCCGTAGACTTAGTGGAATTTTGACACTTGATGGTCTCAACTGCAGAACTCCGGACGGAAAAGTGCAGAAAGTATTTTGGGTTTTTAGTTGTTATGTTTAAAATATATCCATACGTATTTCTCTTTGAAAAATTCAGCCTTTAATTGAGAAGAGTATTTAACTCACAGGAGGAAAAACTTCTCAGTCGTCTCGCTTCTAAAAATGAACTGTTCATATGACTACGCCCAAGTTGTGAAAGCATCTTTTGCCCAGAGACGCTTTGAAAAGAACTTTTTAAGGAGCTAAGAAGCATCCAACCCGTACGCAAGAATGCATACTTCCAGCATGCACAAACCCTCGACTACGACTCCAAAGAAGGCATTTTATTCTTACTGCCTATTACGCTTGAAAATTCCAAACGCTTCATTGAATTAGATTTACATTAACAATGGAACTCAGCGTAAGACCGAACAATGGATCATTTTGCGTCTAAGCGGTCAGAAAAAAGCGAAATATTGGCTGTGCTGCGCTTATATGGTAGATCGACCCTAATCAGTTAAAAAAAGTCTTCCATAAAATCACATGAGGCTAAATACTGGCCCAGATCTTACGCGCTTATGTAATCCTCTCAAAGACTGTAAAAGAGCAAGAGGACTAAAATGCCTCTTCTTCAGTTCCTCTCGTACAATGTTGACTCTTCCGATATAAAGGAATGAAAACAGAACTCAAGATTTCATTATAGTGTCTAAAATAAAGACTGCAGAATAGATGTCGTTCCATGGTTTGACGTTCAATAGTAAAAGGAAACTACGGAAAACGAAATATTTTCTCCTAATTCGCTATCAATGTGTCAATTGTCTACAGCCATCTATCATTGCATGCCTATCTCGTAACACCATAGGGATTACCTCCTCAGAAAAGCGCATACAGTATTGGACCAGACGCTGTGGCAGGGGAGTCATGCGAAACATTTTACGGACGCAAATTTTCACACCTCCGCATTCGATGGCTTCACGCGACGCAGTTCGGAAACATTGTTGTCGGTTGTTCTATTGCTCCCGCATCAACGCTCTAATTGCTGGTGCGACAACTGTTGTTATTGTCAGGCGGAGCAGGCGATCGTTCTGCTCCAACTCTTGAGGCAAAAATGTTCTCGTGAAGCGAACCGCGAAAGTTAAGCTGAGTGGCGCCGCTGCAATTCAGTCTCCTGCCTAACGTGGGAAAGCTACCTTCTCATGTACGTGAACCTGGACTTAGCAGTGTTGTTCTGAAGTCTGCGTGTGATCTTTGAATACGACTAGCTACTTGAAAGGCGAGTGAATCAAACGCTCACATTCAGACTTGCTAAGATTTTAACAATACATAAAGCTACTATTCAAACTGGGCCTATCGACGACTGGCGAAATGGAAATCTTGATATTTTTCAGGGAATATTGATTAAATGCTAAGTAAATTATGTATGTTATTTTTTATACCTAAATTTTTGTGTCTCCTTTCCTTCTAATGCACTGCAATTTCAATACAATGTTTGTACTATTGAATATAATTTTCATTTAAGATTATATCAACATCAAGATTTCATCAACACTGTTTTGATTCACGAACTTATTTTCCTATGAAATTTAGTGTCTTCTTCATGAATCCGGAACCTGGAGCTTGTTCATAGAATGGAATTCGACCCTAGGAACGAGCTGAGTTGTCCATTTTTGAGTTATTACCCGAGACCCATGCCGTCAGACATGAATCACGCACAGGCAGCAGAGTAAGACTAAGGTTTCGAAGGCAGGCGGAAGAATTACAGTTCCACTCAGTCACTAATAGGTGTGCAATAATCATAGTAATAGTGGTGTCCAGGAATTGTTATTCATGGACCACAATTATGAGACATTCCGTGTTTTGGTGAACAATTAAAGATGGTAATGACAGCGTGTATTCGGTGTGCATTTGAAATGAACACAAATTTGAATTAATTTCTCTTTGGGGTTGTACAAAATATTTCGAACGCGTTTCTGCCTCCTTTAGTGAAACTTTCTGAACGAAAACCATAATTGACGCGTATCAGTTGTTGTGGGGCTCGAAGAATGTACATTTATAGGCACCTGTAATTATAGGTCTAAAAAAACTGTCAATGATTGTTTCACGACAAAAATTGCAGTGAAATGCTTACAAATACGCCTGAGAGGGTCAGTCATTGTCACAGATGCAAGTAAGGGCAATAACGAGAGCGCTTACGGAAGGCCTCTGCGTTTCCTGAAAAGAGACCACTTATGGCTTCCCTTGGCAATTGCAGCGATAGCGGCAGCGCGCACATGAAGAGCACTCGTGCGAAATCACAACAATGCCAATAACACTTGAGTTTTCGACGTCACTGGCACTCACTGGTGCTCTAGCAAAATAGAAAATGTTCTGTGCTGGACATGATAAGTCGCGACGCTGGAGCAGCGACTGGAGCTGCTTGACGTGGTCTTCAGTTGTGAATTTTAGCACTTTTATTGCTGCTCAGTCTGGCAACTTGAGCAAACTTTGCATCTAGAAGCTGGGATGTAGCCAATTACACTCCAGGCTTAGCAGGAAACAATGGGCTTAGTCTAATTCTGCATGTTAAATAACGAGTCCGAAAGGGCATAGGGTTCTCTTCAGTCGGGAACAAATGTTTCATAATTTAATGTTCTTTCACGGATGTAGTTTTATTCAAATGTTATGGAATTATGCTACAGATTTTCATACCTAAGAGTAATATTAGAATATAATTGCTTTCATTTCTCCGGGAAAAATAATCTTTTTCATCGAAGATCAAGGTATTTCTTTCAAGTTTGAGACTAATTTGAGAGGTGAGACTGCAACACGTGTGCGCTGAAATAGAAACAGCGCTTATGTTAAATATTTGCTCTGTTTTCGTTAACTTTTACAATTTATTAATCAACCACAACGACCTCAAAAATGAGCCGCTGGAAAGAAGTAACAGGGCAGAATATTAATAGAAACTTTTCTAGTGCGCTGGTCCACGAGGTAAAATTCTCCATCACGGGTCTGTTGAGAGGATAATCAAACATACATTCTCCGTAGAACTTTGTCATTATCTTGTGAATAACAATGCATGGTATTCAACTTTTAGGTACGAAATGTTTTCATAAATTGTCACTGTGACTAACAACAATGATTGGACGAGTCCATACTTGTCAAGGCCACTTTTATACATTGATGCAACATCCTTGTCTTCCGTGTTCATATAGTGACACAACATCCATGTTTTCTATGTTTGTACGATAATGCAACATCCATGTCATCCATGTTTGTACAGTGATGCAACATCCTTATCTTCCATGTTTGTACGGTGACGCAACATCCATGTCTTCCATGTTTGTACGGTGACGTAACATCCATGTCATTCTTGTTTAGACAGTGGAACATCTATGCCTTACATATTTATCCCATGAAGCAACATACTTTCCGTTCATGCAGGTGCCATTAGACAACATGCGTTGTATTCATATATATATACAGAGCGAGGCAACATCTGTGAAGAAGCATCCAGTGGGAACAGCGATTGTTCTGGCGAACGTCTCAGAATGAGTTCAGACCAGATGAGGGAAGAGGCCATTGAAGAATTAGGGAGGAAGATGGCAGGTTTGCCAAGCCGAAGATCAAACGAGCTGCTGCTGCGTGTTTATTCATTTTGCTATATAAAATTGTTCGTTCACATGACTGACGAAATTTTGAAGTAAGATTGTTAGCGCAAGCTAGTTTATTAGGACGTGAACATGTGCGGTGTCGCATGAACACGTTCAGCGCTAGGTTATACGTTGTCCCACCGACAAGTACGATAATTACAGCATCATAGTCGTAGTTGCCAGCCGTTGAAATATTACAATGGGAGTTTTATTAGCGATGTTTAGTTATTGCTGAGTCTTGTGAGCAAAATAACATTTTTAGAAGGTAACTTCAAGTTCTGCTATTTCAGTTTTTTACCCAGTTTTTCACCTTTTCATTTTCAATTGAGGGATAGGTATAATATCATAGGGTAAACAATATTATTTACACTAGTTGTTCTAAAATGGTTTCTGAGATATCAATGCAAAAATTTACAGTTAATGCCTCTTTTCAATACTATTAGACATTTGTCAAATGTCTACCCATTGCGACGTAAGTAGCACGGGTTTCGATACTAGTGACACTGACGTAAACCAGGACTTTGGCGTCTCTACCGTCCGGTATTCATCTACCATACCACCGATATTGGTAGTTCTTGTCACGCTTGTACACATTTTTTTACGTCTTTGTAAATTTTTGCCATTTTAATCGTTGTTCTTTGGGAAATCTATTGAACGCATCGCTATTTTGACGAGTTGTTTGCGTGTACTCTCTTTAAAACTTCCATAAAATTCCACTCAGTAAAAGAAAGGTTGCATGCTTCTAGCATCATTTTCGATCTGTTTTTGAGGAACAAATAATTTCATTCACTTTTACTGATTTTAAATGACAAGGCAAGCATTTTCGCCGTTAAACTCGTCCATCTTGGTCCCATCGCCATCTTTCTCTTCGAACGCTAACGGCATCCATTAGCAGACCCTGGAATGGCTAGAGAGAAACGGTTGCTGAATCCAGCTTTATTGGTGCATTATGTTCGTCAATAGACCCGCCACATCGACTGGAAGGTCTTCAGGCCGTTCAAAATTGGTGGTAATGACTTTAGTAGAATAACAAGACATCGACTTCGAGCTGTCTCACGAATTTGCCTGATATTCGCAATCGAGTCTTTGTGTCGCTAATGAGTCAGGCCCGCCTCTGCAGGACTTCCAGACAGCCTGATTTTAGGAAGAAAAGTCATTGGTTAGCTTGTTGAAAAATCCAGACGTTAAAGCAAGAACTTAAGAATTAGGTATTTTGATGTTTCCGACGAGTGTTGTACGAAAGTCATGTAGCATGTTTTTTTTATATTACTTTATGACTGAAAGAGGGATCGTTTTTTAATATTCTGTCATGATTCGTTTGCATGTTTTCCCTTTTTTTAGTGCCTTGAATTTTCATCGCTATAAAGTTTAAAATAGTTTCTTAGATGATGAAAGATTAATTATGTGAATCTTTAAGTTGAATGTCACCTAGTTCTGTTCTTTATTTTTAGATAAGAGCTGGCTTTTTGTTAAATTCAAGGCATTAAAAAGTTCACCAATAAATAAGAATAAAAATGGAGTGTATCCACTACGATTAAATTGAATAGTTTTCTCTCAGGTTTTTACTGTTCGCGTGAACACAAAATGGAAGGGAATATCATATTATCTAGAGTACATTTTAACAGAGAATGTTAAAGTGAGCACAAAATTGGACGAGTGCCCCATTATCTAAAGTGGGTACATTGCAGCACAAAAATCCAATTGTGCATATAATGGGAGAGAGATTATGTATTACCTATAACATATATGAACACAGACTGCATAACTTGAATATTTATATGCGTTTGACATCTGGAAATCCTAACTTGATAAAAACTGCAATAGAAATTTGTCAACTTTATTCGTAGTTTATAATTTCAAAGTATTTCATCTGAAAGTTAGGAAGTACAACCGAATTTTTATGAGCTCATGCGTTGAATTCGGGATCTATTAAGTTAGACTATGAAACACAACTGTGAGTAATTCGGGATCTATTAAGTTAGACTATGAAACACAACTGTGAGTAATTCGGGATCTATTAAGTT
>VCRD01001387.1:127960-142529 GCA_006783055.1 Trinorchestia longiramus
TAGCGACTAAAAGGACAATTCGGTCGTCTTTCACGGTCTTTGGGAGAATTGTTCTAATAATAAAACAGTGAGCAATATGAGGTTGCTACTAGGTTTGAACGCGGCGGCATGTTACAGCGTCGTTCTTTTGGCTGCCTGGCTCTCAGCGTGCTTCATTGCATCAGTGTGCAGACGGTCTTTGTGAGCTTAGACGTACAAACTAGAAAAACAAATTGGTCGCTAAAGAGTTAAGCCACACGGAGAGGATTTTTTTACATCACTAAGCTGAACTGTTTTGCTGAATTTCTAAGAACTGTTTACACCTTGTCCTGATCCTGCACGCATGTTTTCGTATCACATTAGAGTTATATTAGAAAATTTTGTGTGCTCCTCGTTTAGCAGGTGTTAAGCAGTGCAATATAGACGCGTCTATCAATATTTGCACAATCATTTTTGGTAAATTATATTAAAGACTATTTCAAACGAGTAAATCTACCTGCTACTTCCATCCATTGGACTTGATTTTTAACGGAATCGCCTCAACATCAACATGCACAATAGGAGCTGTATAATCAATGGCAGATAAGCAACGACATTGTTGAAGAATTATTACGTATAAAGCTGCTAGCCTGCCCTCGCATGTGAATTTTGAACTACACATACTCAAGAGTTACGTTTCTGGATTAGTTATTTGTAAACATAGTAATGCGCATTACAAAGTTCATCAATTTGAGTAAAGACAGCACGTGGTACCAGCAAAATGTTTGGTCTTTGGCGGTGTTAGTTCACGTTGCCTTTTGTAGAATACGCAACTATCTGATTGTACCTATTGCGGGCTCCAAGCAGCAGAGATCGCACCTAACACTTCCCATTGTTCATGTTTACATATATTTTTCTTACAGAAAGAAAGCAGATTGCCATGTGTTAATTTTTTATATCGTAGTAGAATAAAAGAATGTCTAAATCTTTTCAAGACACGAAAACTATTATGACATAAAGTAAGAAAATTTATATTGCTTATTATGTGGAAAAATATACCTAACCCAAATTCGCTAGCAATAGTACTGCATTTCGTATTTTAATCCCGATGCACAATTTTTGCAGTACTTGGAGAGATCGAGCTATGTACTGGAGTTCTAATTTCTAAAAGAAGCCCATAAGAAAAGATTGGAGGATTAAGCACTTCAGATGCCACGGCACACAGTGTGAGAGGTGAAGACCTAACTGGAGGCAGTGTTGCCTGGCCAGTGATAGATCTGGGTAGCAAAATTTACGAGGCTCTTACTTGCCAATAATTTCTCGGTCGATTCATCATGGAGGTCCCGTTTATCTATGAGCCGAAGCCCATCTCTCGCGCTTTCGTGGCCTTCTATAGAAAATACATCACTAAAACGACCAGTAGGCTTCAAAATTTCCAGTAAGTTCAACAAACTGTTTCCCCTTTAAAGCCTTAGAGAAAGATTGTTTTTCGCCACCACTTTTTCAACCGGATGCTTTGACAACAGCAACCCATTTATGTGCCCAAAGTTCACAGCGGTCATGAGGAGTTTCCGTAAAGGCAGAATACTGCGAGTCGCAATAGGCGCGAGGGCTTGCGCCCGTCACTGCGCATTAGTCTTTTTACAAGTGATTAACGACGTCACTCTCACAGGACTACCAATTTCCTGGCGCTCTGAGCGCATTTGTCGGGTCGAGCAATGCAGTTTAGCCCGTGCTGCTAAAGATCGAAGATTTATATGGGTGCAGGCGAATGTCGGTGTGCGAACTAACGGTGCCGAGCCTCTGCCTACGCACCAAGAACTGGCGAATGCATGTAGAGATGTGGAGCTGTAGTGTTACAAGCTCTATAAAATAGATTGAATTTTCTACATGAAACCGAAATGAAGCGAACTATTCAGACATCTTAGGCATCCGGATCGCTACCTAAATTTTTTTATTAAATTCTGGAGGAGGTGTATGACTTTTATACTGAGTAGCTTCAAATAATTTTGAGAAGCGCAACTCTATCGGACATTTGCATTTGCACGCTGCTTTCCTAATTTTTAAATTTCATCTTCCTCCTCAAGGCCTTTTTAAATTCTGCCTTCCTCCTCGCATTTGTTCAGAGTTTTGAACTTTTTGTGAACTCTAAACAACTATTGAATCAATTACATCTAAGAACGCAGAAATGATGCTTGTTTCAGCGGTTAGGCACAAAACACAAAAGTGTTACTGTTCTCTAAATGTCTCCAATAGTAGTCTTTGGTTCAATTAACAAGAAAATCCTGCAAATTCCAAAGGAATTGACTTCCTTAGGACCTCAGCCATCACCAGTTACTCGGCACTTTAGTGAGCGCTCTCTATCGCTTTCCTTTAATCAAGAACGGATTTGTGCTGCAGCGACCGGCACCCTAGGCGTCTATTTGCATGGAAACACGACGGGTTTCCTTCTGTTAACTCGTAAATGGCTTCATTGGACCTGTTACCCTGCGGTCGAGGCCAATACGTCACCTTTAAATCGAGTCATCATCCTCATATAGTGCTAAATTATATGTATAATCTCTGATCAATCTACTCACTGGAGTTCATCAATTTATTAATAAAACGTGAATTTATTCTGGAACATAAATTGATAAGTTCATGTGCTTTTTTTATCAATGTTTACTTTTGGGAGCGTATGTTTCAAAAAACCCGAAATTACGGAACAATTTTTGCGAATCGACGAATGACTTGTATTACACACGTATTTAAATATGAGCAGTTTTTGGAACTTTTTTTAAATGCCTTTCTTCGGTGCTATGTAACAGCTGCGTATAATGCTTGAAAATGATAAAGATATTTTCTTGCTCAAAGATTCGATAACTCTAATATTGTAGTTTTATATTTCAGTCCGACTTGAAAACAATCAATTTTTTGTTAATTCGGAGAAAAGCTTCACTCTCTTATTCAACCAGAACACGGTGTTAAACCTAGATCTTCCAGCACTAGCAAGATTTAGAAAAGGTTATTAAGGTAATTCTTGGAGCAAAAGGCAAGAGAGTAGAAGACACCTGGGGGGATTCCCTCCGCAGAAGCTTTATCTTTGACCCTAATGGCTGGTCTCTGAATTATGCAAGACGTCATCCGTGCTTGATTCGAGTCCTCTACGTTACGTAATTCAATTGAAGTCTTGATTTGTTTTCTCGGCATGCGGCATGGAAATGCTGGGGAGCTGCAAGCGGGGAGGCAAAGGTGACACTTCATTAGATTTGAGCCACTTTGTCCTGTTCAATGGCACCGTTCAACTCGCTTAACTTCCTGATGTACTCGCGCTTCGTGGGAGATGCAGGTCATGGGAGACAGTCACTCAACTTGCTGGTGAACTACACGCAAACCTTCACACAATTAGATAATTTACAACTAATAGCTGCACTACGAAATTTGCAAGCGTAACGTGCGTTCTTACCACTCGATCAGACCAATAAACGTTGAAAAATAGCATGTACAGGAAAATCAGTAACTTATGAGCAAGTTAGCCTTGCGTCATTAAAAACACCCAGAGGAGCGTGTGCTCTTTTGCATGCATGTAAGACCCAAATCTTGAGCAGCCACATCGACAAGCTGTCCATGGAGAACCAACCCTTTCTGGAAAAATGAACAATTTATCAGCCTCAGAAATGCAGGTTGACACTAAGTAACTGTGAGGTCGCACGACTGCAAAGCATCCTTGTTAAGCCAATATTGGTGGGTTCTTGAGCTTCAGCCAATATTGGTCCATAAGAAAATATAAAATGAAAGTCCCTCTCAAGACTGGAAATTAGACTGGATGGAAGTTCATTTATATTAGCATTGGCTGGCGAGTTTCGTGTCAGTTGACTCTTCAAAATGAATTACTGAGCTAAAGATTCAGTCAGGTATATCTTTTGGCTCTGATCCTTTATTTTATAGCGGGAAATCATTAGAACTCAAATGGTAAACATGTTCGAATTTTCTTACGGATGGGTAGTTTTGTTTTTTTCATGTCCTTCGAATTTCTCGTAGAAATACGAGTACTTAATTATTGCATCTGTCGTGGTAAGTTTGTCTAGCAATCTTACTTTGAATTCGATAGAATTCGATTAGCGTGTAGATTATAATTTGGCACTGACCCTAAAAAGTAGGGAATTTGATTGCTAACTCACTTTAAAGTCACGTTAGAATAGAGCAGATTTGCATATTTTCGCTATTTGATTACGAAACTTGTAAGCCTTATATAGCAAGTCAATGTGCTGTGGATCTACGATGGTTTTTTGCCTATCTCTGCGATTACTTTTCTGCGAACAAAATTAGGAATTACGCATTATTTTTGTAGTTTTCATTTAAATAAATCTTATGCCACAGTAACCGCCAACTACGCAGTGCATCCGACGTAAATATCAAAGTTTCGAATGGAAGTGACTTTGCTTTCTACTGCACAATTTGGGAGAATAAATTACCTACAAGCGAATGTACAAAGTCATTTACAACGTATAAAGTTATTGTTGCGAGGCAAATACATTTATGCACGAATTTGAAAATTTCTTCATGATACCAGTCAAGTGGAATAAGGACTGTGATGTCACTTTGTTTGTTTCATTTTTCTGAATAATTATCCGCTACTCGCTTTCGATTGACGATCTACGCGCTGATTTATTCACTCTCTGAGCTCGTGTTGCTTAGGGCTTATGACACGTTTTCTAATTTCTCTTAGTCTTCAACTGCCAGTCTCCTGCCTTGCAATGTTAAAGTTCATTCTGATTGTAAAATACGAAGAAATTTTAGTTCAGTAATATTTTACATGTTTACAGCTTTTAGGCTGCTCTCTTAAAAATTTAGTTTAAACTTTGCTAGTTTATGAAATTTTACTTTCAATATATGTTTCATACTCTAAATCGAGATTTGGCGTACGAACTTCATTCCAGGAATCATATTGGTTTGTCATAGAATTTCGGTCTTGTATCACAGAACAAAGAAAAGTGAATGACGATCTCACTTCATTCGACCAGTATATCGAGACTGTCGTTTTAAAAACAATATTTTACTTTCAATATATTGTTTCATACTCATAAATAAAAACAATATTTTTAGTATGTTATTCGAAACATACTAAGCTGTTATTTAAGCATGTTATTCGGATCCGTTGGATTCGAAAATCACAAGAGTTTTGTCAAGTTTGCTCTAATTTTGGAGATATTGCTGAAATTGCTTTTTTCGTTAGTGCAAATCCATACACAATGATACTAATTGAATTACCGTGTTACTGGTAAATTAATATTTAAACAAAACCACATCTATTATGTTGTTTAGGCTATTAATTGGTAATACAACTGCATCGAATGAATGTGCCACTTTTATTGAAGTTTTACGATTTAAGCTAGTCAAGATATTGTCTCGCAAGATGAATCTCGCAAGCTACCCGGGTCACTCTAATTTACTTCATAACAAGGAAGCTTCTCTTTTATGACTTCCTTTCGTGAATTTCCCATAGCACAATCAAGCATAAGGTGGCAGCAGTAATCTGTCATCATGTTAGTGTTCAATCACCCGTGGTGATGCTCCTCCGTAGTCTTGTATTGGTGGAGACGTTCTCTCTGTTCTTCGCTTACATCAACAAGGTTTTCTGGGAATCTATCTAAATGGCGGAACAGTTGGTGAATTTTGGTACTCATTCGTGTTCTCAGAGCTTGCGAGTTTATTAGCATCACTTCTACTAGTTCTTGGTAGTTACTTGTTTTTTTAACCAGAAAGTCTTTTCCAACTGTGAAAAAAGATCACATGACAGCCTTAGTTTCAGTCATGTGGGATTTTCATCCTTAACCCTATAGCGACGAAAAGGACCATACGGTCCTTTTTTACGGTCTTTGGGAGAATTGTTCTAATAATTAAACAGTGAGCAATATGAGGTTGCTACTAGGTTTGAACGCGGCGGCATGTTACACCGTCGTTCTTTTGGCTACCTGGCTCTCAGCGTGCTTCATTGCATCAGTGTACAGCCCGTCCTTGTGAGCTTAACACGTTGAACCTGAAGTGGTACCACTGAGGTTAGGTTCTGTAATTTTTTCAGATCCTTCTAGTGACTATGCGCACAAAGTGAAGATTTACACCAGTCAGGCAATCGGAGGCAACGTGTTAAACGTAGAAAGTAGAAAAAGAAATTGGTCGCTAAAGGGTTAATCAGCTTTTTAATTTGCAGCCCCAAAAAAATTCCTACCTTTAGTTTTTCATTACCGTTACCAGGAATTCTGTGCAAGTGTAATTGAAGCAGGCACCATCTCAATCAAGCGTTTTCACAAATTGTTTCATGAGGCTCAACTTGATGTGTAGGGGGGCAGAATGATTCAGTCACGATTAACCAGCGATTCATTATGATATTTTTCTCCCCAACAACAAGCTCTTCCCGAATGGGTCAATCCTTTTTCTCCAGTGATGATCATTGGTTTTGTTGTTTCATAAACAAAAATAACACCGAATGAAACATGGTACTTGGCTCAGTCCTATTCGGTCTTCGTGTGTGAATTTTTAAATTCACACATGATCCATGTTGGTTCATCCTAATACAGTTTTTGCCAAACAATCTTTCCACTCGTGTAGTGCTCTTTCAATATCGCTGAATAGCTAATTGGAAGTAGCAAGCTTGCCACCATTGTGCAGTAATACACTTTAAACTTAGTTTAGATGTGTAAAAGAATAATTGCGCTAATTTGCATTGTACTTGGGCAGTCAGATTGCTATGAGAAGGTCTTGCGTGTTGTTGCAAAACACAAAGTCGTCTTCTTCACTGAAATAACGAATAAGTTCTTCGTGTCTATTACTGCCAAATCACTACCACTTTGCGTTAGATTTAATAATTGAAATGTATAATTGATATTCGAAGATACGTCAGAATTGAAATGCAAATTTGGTATTTAAAAATGCGTTCAATCAAATTTGCAAAACTTTGTGTTCGCGGCTTTCAGTGCATGCTTTTGGACTGGACAGACAACGACAGAATAGGTGAAAGATTTTCAGAAAGACCTAAAAGAAATTTACTACTGTTGGAGTACGAAAGCTTTCCATGAAAATTTGAATTGACTCTGTTAACTCTACTTTCGATAACCTAATATGTATAACGTAACCTAACCTAACGTGGCCTAAAGTAACCTAACATAAAAAACTTGTATTAGCTTGACATGGTGGTTACAGCTTTCAAATCTTTATACTTCTCCGCTCTTCCAGTAAACGGGATTCCTGTCTTAATTTTGGGTTTTATCAGATTCTTGGTGGCTTGTTTTCATTTCGTCTAAAGATGAGAAAGTTTTCACTCAAGAACATCTTCAGTAGGATGCCCAAAAGCCCCTTTGTAGTGTTTTTAAGGGCTTATAAAAGTTGATCTGAGCTGCGCTGCGCAATACTTTTCTCATGAATCAGCAATGGAGCCTAGTGGGTATTACTGCTGATGAAGTAGCTTCAAGAGACTCAGACTCTTTTATTAAGCCCGAACTTCAGTTGCAAACGTTTAACTAATTGGGATGACTAATTTCATCATTCGTCTGCATTTTCATTATTTGTCATCTCCATTCGAGAAATTGTATTTTGTGCTCGACTGTGTTGAAAAGGTAGTGATATTATCATTTGTTAAACTGTATACATGTAATCGTAACGGTGTTGTGCGCACACCCTTTCTGGCAAACTCGTATTCTCAGTTCTTTTCATTCGCTTCTTTTTCCTGATTTCCGGGCTTTTCGTTGTTCTATTTTTTAGTTTTGTTTTCATTTATTTGAGGCCAAATGTTTCTTAGGTAAATAAAAATTCATCAACTCGAAAGAAGTTCACTAAAAAGTTTCCTTCCAGTTAGGAAACACTCTAAAGCTGTAAACACAAGCTTTCACTTAGGAAGATCCTTCAGGCAGACCGCCCGAATTTCGTCTTCTTCAGCCCTTGCAGTCGTGGAGTCTTGTGACGATCCTGGCGTAATTTATTGCCCTCCTAAATCTTCATTAATGGACCTTGTTAGTCTTTTGAGTCTTAGACTACACGGCATCCGTTCGTGCTTCTGGCCACGTGCCGCAGAGTCGCTAGAAGCAGGATGAACGGGCTTATTGAAGGACTCAGCCTTATGGGGCTTGAGAGGTCTTCATTTGAGTTATGGCAGCTATATGGAGCGACGCTCCACCACTGATACTAGGAGCTCGCTCAGATCAACAGCGCTATTGTGCCTGCAGACTTGATAGTTTTACTAGTGTCTTTGTGGCTATAGATGCAAAAGTTTCGATGGAGTACTGCACGGAGAATCAGCGCCAGTGGCCACATCACACTGCAGTGAGACATTCATCGGTTACCGCCGCCGCTGAGTCAGTAGTTCTACGGACTACAGTTTTATTAAGCCATTGCTGGCACAAACTCTACAGTTTTACTACAGCGCCGCTGGTGCTGTTTCTCTCATTTATTGATGCGTCTGTAGACTCGAATATTCGTGAGAGTCATCGTGTGCAAATGCATGCCTAGTACAGTGTTATGAGCCTCCCAAACAATTAAACGAGTAACGTGAGCTCAACATGCATATTTGAGTGAAAATCTCTAACTTGCCTACGGTTTTTTATACTACATATTTTTTGATTATTTCTTATTCGTGAATAAGTAAACTGTGGTTTTGCGATAAGTCATGGGAAGAATGTTAAGTAGAATTATTAAAACGTTGCAATAGTAACTGACCATTATGAAAGTGAGAGAGAAACGACAGCGTTTTATCTATTAAATAATACTGTTTGGTGAGAAGTAGGTTGGTAAAGAGTTGATGAAAAATGGATCATTCACATGACATCATTATCGTTCATAGTATTTTGATTAAGATTACAGTAGTTATCGTGAATGGAGATTTTTCGGTCATACTTCAAGCAAACTTAATTAAAATTGCTTAATCCAGAGTTACGAAACACTATGATTCGTAAAAATATCTTACTACTGTCTATTGAATGATTGATCTTTTCAACGGATCCATACGCTTCTTCTCCATTTGGAAACGATGTGGATCCAAACCATTTGAGTCATTGAAAAAATGAGTAATCAGCTGTACCTAATACATTAAGAGAATCGAAAGATTGTGTTACTAAACAACCTAGAATTTGAAGAATTCTGATGGTTATAAGTAATTCGACATTGCGATAGTGTGAAGAGAACACCATTGTAGAACATTGTGCGTGAACTGTGAGTTCAGCTGTTCCTGAACTACTCCTCATGTAGTGTACCTTTCCGGCTGCACAACTCTACAGTATTACTGCAGTGGTGCCGCAGGCGCTTTTTTCCAAATTTATTGATGTGCATGTATATTAAAACATTAGGAGTTGATTTGCAATGCGTGCCTGTATGGGCAGGCACCTTTTGCGTTCTGCAATGCATGAAGTGGGAGGATGGTTTCGCTTTAATATACAGCAGGACACTGCCAGCGCGTTCGCATTTATTTCACATAATTCAGCAGCTGTAAAGGAGTTTGCTCTGCGAATATGAACACCTACCTTTGCTTGAACTGTTACAGGAAAATACGACTTTTCATGCAGATTGAATTTCTGAGAAAGCGCATCAACGTATTATTTAAACGTGATGTGAAAAATGTCATTTGTGAAAGAGTAGAGTTTGAAGGCTTTTCACCCTAATTTCATGATTTCTAATACATTTTCGTTTTTCAATACTGTGAGTATTTTCATTCGACTAAACTAAAATGAAATCAAATATAGCATGCTTGTCAGTCTTATTTCCAACCTAGTACTTGAGGTACAATACATATGTCTTCAATTGGCCGATCATTGAGCAATGAATTGAATTCCTTCGGCCTTATTGTTGAAAAAATTTTAAACCCTAGTTGCTATGAACAACTTAAAAATGTGCGAACTTAAAATCTTGGCTTTACAAATACTTCTTACTTGTGGTGGTGAGTATTAACCCAGCAAGTATACAGTACATACGTGTTTTGTAATAGTTTGGGGCTGATTTAATGTTCGGTTCCAACATTATTCAGCATTTTTAATAGTTCAGTATTTCACGCACGAAACTCAGTACTCTGAGCAACAATATTCATCGACTCGCAATAAAAAAGAGTCTTTAATATTCAAGCTGGCGTCTCCAGGAGACAAAGAGTTGAACAACCACTAGATTTGTCCTACAGACTTGGTGTTGCCCTGCTCAGGGTTTATCATAAGTTAAGTTGATATTAATTTAAGTTCATAATGGACGAATATCACTAGGTGTCGACGTGCTGTCATCTCTTTTGCAACACTGGAACGATCCTAACTTCTCAGAACTATTTATTATTATCCATAACCTTGTTAGCAGTCATTATTATTGAGTGATCACAAGTATGTTTCATTGAGTTTTATGTTGCCTATTTCATCAGTAATTGGCACGCTTCTGTTTTCGTTTATGTCGAACCTTGTCAGTATTTAACCAGATTTGTACTCTCGAGTTTTCTTTGTAGTTCTCTTCAATATGTTTCTTTTCACTTCGTATTACCTCAACTTTACGTAGGTTAGATTTTGTCATGAATTTTTCTTTCCGTCTTCTATGTATTTGTGTCCAAGTGGTGTTTCTCTCCATAGTTATTATGTTTCTCTCCATGGTAATTATGTTTCTCTCGATGGTAGTCATGTTTCTTTCCATGATAATTAAGTGCATTTCCATATTCACTATAATTGTATGCAGACTTCATTCTAACTGCACACAAACTTCACTCCAACTGCACAGACTTCACATCACCAGCTTGGTCGACTGGTGAGCGAGCCTGCTTGCGAGCGGAAAGACCCGGGTTCGAATCCCGCTGCCGACATGGTTGACGCGGCTAGAAATACGGCATGGGACTTGGGTAAAACAACGAAATAATTATCGAAGTAATTATGCGACCCAAGAATGGGCCAGAAGGTTCGTTCCTATAGCCTCATTCTATTCTATTCTATTCTAAACTTCACTCGAACTGCACACAGACTTCACTCCAACTGCACAGACTTCACTCATACCTACCAACATTCCTTATCTGATTGTTAGCAATGTCTCAAAGTTATCTCATAAGCGAGACAATCAACCAAAAAATACGACTGGTGGATAGTGTTCATTCATGTTCTTTAATTCATTTATTGTACCAGAGTAACACTCAAATAAAATTTACATTTCAATCGTACTACTGCCTACGATGTCTCTCTAGTGTCTTGTTAATGTCTACTAATTAACAACTTCCACATAATGTCATCAGACAGAATTGAAGTGCTCCTCAACTTTTCTGACTTTTTCTCTCTCTAATGGACGAAAAGTGCATTTCAAATGCTATTTCATTGCTTGATGAAACTTTTCACCCTGGCATCTTAAAATTAGTGGTAAAAGTTATTTAGCGATTACAGGGCACTATACCTGACCGAAGATTTTATTTCCGTACTGTTACTGCCTGCAGCAGCCCTGACAATGACCGACTACGCAACAAATCCAGATTTTATGTTCGCTCGACATTTCTAACTAATTGGACAGCAACATCGAAAATAAAGATGTGTTAAGCCTGCAATTGTAGAGGCAGGGATTTATCAGCGAGTGTATTGTGCATCGTCCCTAGTTTTCTGGTCAACAGTCTTCTGTAAACAAGTTCATTGAGGGATGTTCTAGATTTATATATGTATTATCTAAAAATACAATTCAGTTAAATTTTTTAAAGTGCTGAAAGATTGGAAAAAAAATTGTGCACATTTTTTCTATGTAATAACGAATCCTGTGATGTTAGTTCTTACTTCCAACATCGACGACCTACATTACTTATTCAAATACTTAACAACAGGAATGAAAGTAGGGAAATAAAATTTAAAGTATTACATACGTCAGAAGCTAATCAGTAAAAAACCAACTACGAAGGGTAAGACTCATCTACTCTGAGCAGACACCATGAATTTAGAAAAGACGTATTTCTGCCTGAGGGTGGAAGATCAGCGGGAAGAAGCAACGTATCAAGGCATATCGATTTTAAAATATTGGAGGCTGCAGTTTTGACATGAGGTTGAAGATTGACCTGAAAAACTTTTGAAGCGAGTGCAGGAGAGAAAATGATTGCGGTTATTGAGAGTAATAAGAACTACGACTTGTATAAGAGAGTGAAAGTAGTTAGGAAGTACACGTAGTTTAGGGAATTAAAAAGTTGAAGTTTAAAAAGTATATTCACTTATGATAAATTCCAGAATTAATTTGAGCGATACTTGAATACTGAATGCTTGTATAGTTAACTTGGAGGGAGGGTGAACTGTTTCTTAAATGTTGAATTCAATCCTGGTGATGAACGAGAAGTTTGCAGGAACGTGGTTCACTTGTTTGTAGATCTTGGGAAGGCATCTGGTTAAATTTGTGAAAATTGACTCCAGTGTTTTGGCACGATAAAAATAAAAAATTATTTTATTCTCCATTATGAAGTCCTTGGCGTAAAAGAAGGCTTAGATGACATAAAATGTAACAGTGAAAGGTTAAAATTAGAGGAAGTTTAAGGCGACCAAAATTCAATTTGCATTCCAAGAAAGATTATTACAAAGATTAGCTCCCAAAATTTTCCTAGGCAAGTTTGAATTCACATAACGGGATAAATTAATTCAATGGTAGCTCATAAAATTTTTGGGAAGGATAAAAGACAATAAATATCACGTTGTCTGCAACATGCAATTTTGTATTGAAAATAGGTGGTATTGGTCATGAGATACAAACGATACACTTCACATGCGAGCATCCCTGGCGTCAATGTTAGTTATCGCATCAGTAAATCGATCACCTTGAGTTGGGAACACCTTAGTTTGTAAGGGAAGTAAATTGGGACCCACGATTAGGATCACATGTTTCCAGAAAGAAGAGCATCAACGAAGTAAGTCAGCCGAGGTGCCTGCTGTTTACAATTATGGGATAGAGAGATTAAAGATTGACGATTGATCTGTCCAAGAAAAATACACAGTAAGATAAAATGTTACATTTCATGAGTACTGCTTTAATCATTAAATTGAGCCCACACTGCAATTAGTAGCAATATTGAGGAGACTTCTTCAGAACAAATTTTATGTAATATCATGATTATTTTCTGATGCAGTGACGAAGCTCTTAAAGTTGAATTCAATGTTAGAAATTTATTTCCAGCGCTCCCAAGCCAGCAAAAACTTCGCAAATTAGCTCATGTAGCTGAATGTGCATTAATTTTTAGTATTCAAAGTACTATACATACAAGATACATGATGAAATAAATTTTTAAAAATACACTATCACTTGTTTAGCTGATTTAAGCGTTGATTCAAACTGAAGAAACTATTTATCCATATTAACGTTCCTCTCACCAGAGAGTAAATTCTCACGTTAAAGCAGCAACAACATTTTTCAATTCGTCTTTCAAGTTTATAAATAGAAATTGTGCCATGAAATTCTTTCAAGTTTCCATGAACTCATTGTAAAAATGACTTCGATCCAAGGCACTAAATACTCAGCAATTTTACAAACAATGGTAACAATGATGTATTTACTCGGCATTAGAGTTGTCAGTCAGCTCCACGCCAATTGTGTATCAATTTTAATTTATGACCAGCACGTGACTACACACTGTACTGAGCTGCACTCGTTTGTATTACTTACTAACAATTATTTAGTAAGCTACAATTTTTGATAACAGTATTTGTCCCTCTAGCTGCGTCTATTCCGTTGGTATTTTGAGAAGTCATCTACCGTAAGTTTCGATGAATTATTTCCATATACATTGAAATCAAATTACTTGCCTTCAGAACAGTGATTTTCAACAGTGTTAAAAGATTACTGGCTTTGGGTCCCAAGTACATATACTTCGAATAACGGTGCTTAGTTTTTTATAGGTGTTACTTCATATTGTCAATCCCAGATTTTCGAGTAAAAAATTTTCAGAAGAAAAATTTGACTTTGAATAACGTTTACTAGTTTATCTTAATTTTGAACGCTCAGAATAACGACTAACAGATGAAACTCAGGTGTCCAGACAAGTTCGGGTTCCAATGGTGGATGCAACAGTTGGCTTCTCAGAAATTTAAATAATTATTACAAGTCTTAAAATGAACAATTAATCAAAAGTGTGGAAGCATTAAGCTCAAAAGGCGTATAATAAAGCCAAATGATGTCTGAAGTAAAGATATTATTACTCCTGCTATGTGAGAGTGCTGTGTGGCAATAATGACAGGTCTCATGTGGGTGGTAGCGGGATGGCACGTGATGGTAGCATGGATACTCTAGTGTCTGGGGCATCAAACTTCAGTTAAGATGACCGTCGTGTGTTTATATATTTATTTATTTATATATTTATTTATTTATTCATATGTTTCGTGTCACTTTCAAAAAAATTAGAGATATCCAGAGCCTTATATCTCTTTAGCGACGAAAAGAACCATACGGTCCTCTTTTATGGTCTTTGGGAGAATTGTTCTAATAATTAAACAGTGAGCAATATGAGGTTGCTACTAGGTTTGAACGCGGCGGCATGTTACAGCGTCGTTCTTTTGGCTGCCTGGCTCTCAGCGTGCTTCATTGCATAAGTGTACAGACGGTCTTTGTGAGCTTAGACGTACAAACTAGAAAAAAAAATTGGTTGCTAAAGGGTTAAACTCAGGTCCGTATCGTGGATACC
>VCRD01001388.1:0-25494 GCA_006783055.1 Trinorchestia longiramus
CATGCTAGCAAGGTTGATTGTATGAAGTTTTAATTTATACAGTGCACATGTCCAGATTATTAGCTTTAATTTGATATGTAAATTAGGTTTGTGGGATGAATATATGAAAAATAATTCTTGGGACCGGAAGGTAAAAATATCGTTAGTGGACTCGAAAACGAGTGTCGAGATTTGGCGTGTCCTATGCTAGTAAGGTTAATTGTATGAGGTTTTAATTTATACAGTGCTCATGTCCAGATTATTAGCTTTAATTTGATATGTAAATTAAGTTTGTGGGATGAATAGATAAAAAATAATTCATGGGACCGGAAGGTAAAAATATCGTTAGTGGACTCGAAAACGGGTGTCAAGGAACGGCGTCCTTCCAAGTGCGGTTGGGTAATCAAGGGGAGTTAGTTTATAGCCCTTCAGTGAGCGTAGATTATTAGCTTTAATTTGAGACCAAAACGAAGGTTCTACGATGTATAGGACAAAAATAATTAACGAAACTGTTCGTTTCAAGATTTTTTCTGGAGATCTCAAGATTTTTAAGTTCGGGTCAAGTTCGGTGTTGAGATCGGTGTCGAGATTTTCCCGCCGGTTTGAATGTGTGTATCTCTGAAGCAGGGAGTTAACATCTCGGAAGTTCCAACGTTGCCACTGCTGGGTTCTTAAACCTAGTTCTTAGTATAGTTTGCAGTTTATATATGTAAATTACTAAACATGTATGTAGTATAGTGTATTAATTCACTATATATACCATGCATAGATAACTATATACATATTTAAGTCGTTCGTTTGACCTAAATCGGGGCTGAAAAATCCAGCAGTTGCCGACAGCTGCAACCGAACTCCACGACACGGCCTATCCCACAGTACAGTAAAGACTAGTAGGAGCACTTTCAATTTTGACGTCATGGAATTATGTGAGGGGTGAGGGGTGAGGGGGGTGTCTCAGTGACGTACACGCAAGTCAACCAATCATGGCGCACAAGTCAGGCCAACAGTCATTTTGTCAAATTTATGCTGATTTCAAAGCAATACAAAACATTGGGAAACAGCTTGAAACAATGGTCTAATGCTGGTCGGCGCATTTGCTACTACATAAATAAATATAATTTAGATAAGAATTACGAGATGTAATAAGGTGCAGAGATAGAATCAAACAAACAATGCACATGCGCATATCAAAATTATTAGGAATATCTTATTTTTCTCTTTAATTTGATTGTAGCTCCGCTTCTACCATTGAAATTCCATTTTCATACTCACAATGTTAATATTGAATAAGACACTCTGAGATGCTCTGAGTGCACTCAGTTCATGCATAGTAAAAGGTGCAAAAATGAATTCATCAATCGTGATATTCGCTATGAGAATACGATGAATTAAAACAAAAAAAAATATATAATTTTCACATTACGGAGAAGTGTTTAATTTTCTAGATCGAGTAACACAAAGAGGAGTTTTAGTCCAACAAGTTGAATTCTGTAATTTTTCAATTATTTTTCTTTTACACTACGTTACAGAAAAGTCATATGTACTTGTTCCATAAATGTTATTATTAAGTGAGGTTCATGAATACTATATTAGACGGGCGTGTTAATTTTGACATTGAACCTCCTAGGCCCACTTCGTTGTTCAAGTGTTAAATTGGTTTAAACGTCGCGCAAGATGATCTACCTCGTAGACGAGTGAAGAGAGCCCAGTGTACATGTATTGGAAAGCTCAGTAGCACGAATTCGAATGCACTCGCTGGCAGTGTTTTTTGTGTCATATCGGCATTTGTTGCCCCGCCCCTTCAAAAAAATGACCAATCAGCGCCAAGACACAATTATTACGTCATGGATCACGTTCCCGCCTGAAAACCGTTGTTGGGGTGGTCATTGCCAACCTCCCATATGACCGTAGCTACTTCTCTTTACTGTATTGTGGCCTATGCTGTCTGTACCTGTACTTGACACACGGCGTGTGAACATCATACGTACATATCTATGAGCTTCGGTAAATGTGCATTGAAACACCAACATGAACGTAGCTGTTTTCACGTTTACATAGCTTCACTTACATCTTAGTGCCGCGTGAAATATGAGTTTGAAAGAGCTCCCACAAATCTATTCGTAGATTTTGTATCTCTATAAAGTTGTATAGATGCAATTTTTTTGCGGTGGCGGTGAAAAAATTCAGCCATGTGTTTTGGAAGAAATTCTAACTCCTATTACAATCTTTCTTTATCGTCTAACAACGCATAAAATGCATGTAAAACAACAATTTATAAAATATTTGCATCGCAATGCTGTTTCCTTTCACAAAGATAAAGTATCGCATCAAGCCAGAAATATATAGTATTAAACCTAAAAAGGAATATATCCAATACACTTGTTTGCTGTATGATCAAAGTTAAATTATTTCTGCTATCCATAGGTAGAAATATCATAAAAAGATCCGTTTTGGTGACTTATTTTTTCTATGCACAAAATTCAGGTTAAACATGCGCTTAATAAACGTATTAAATGAATCGTTTAGATAAATTAAGAAACAGATGTCTTAAGGATAGAATTTAATAATGCCATTAGTTGGAGATGTGTGTAAATATGTGGATGAATATATAGAAGTTAAATAACAAATAAGAGAAACTGTTTTTTTCCGTCTGCATGGTCATCGAAATTAGATATGAAACATAGATTTTATATATTAGAAGTAAGATTTTTAATGACACTTTTTCGGGGTGGGGGTGGACAGCTTCTACTTAATCACCACTAGGGGTTGACATTAAGAATGGTTAAAGACCACTATTTCTGAGATTGGTACATTCTCTGATTAGTCTATATACTTCATGTGTGAAGTTTGGGGTATGATGCTCTCTGTTACCTTTGGGAATGTGGTTTTTGTCAGCATTTGTGATGATAGCGTTGAATTCTGCTACCGTTTGAATTATGTCAATTATGGGGTTGGTGTTGAGTGCTGCAAAAAGTTGTTCTGTTTGTTCGGTGAACCTTTCCCAGTTAGCTTTTTGTAGTTCGTGTGTGTTTGCCTGGGATGGGTGGTGAGGTCCTTGCCAGTGTCTGCTGTGACGATAATAGGGACTTCGTTTTTTTGTATAATAATATGTACCCTATCAAGATGTAAAATCCACCAATAGTATTCACACTTAAATGCGCAGTAACTTTTATTATCATATTCATATTCTTCATTTGCCCCGTCTTTTCCTTGTGACATCAGATGGGTTGTTGTTTTATAATTTTAAGTTGAACAATAATAAACTATGAATTGTCTTGGAACGTAAAATGTGCGTTTCATCATGTACAAATACATGTGTATGAAGAACGGTTATGACTTTTTCTCTGTTCGATGGCCATGTATGTAAATAAATTATTTATTGATGTTAATGTGATATGTTTAATCACATTAACAATCACATTATTGTAAATCACATGTCAAATAAATAAATGCATGCTGCATACTTCGACTATATGGTAAGAACATTATTTTCGCATACGCCAATTATACTTATGTTATAAAGACTTTTCTTTCGAGCAGATTTATTCATTATCTTTTTTCCTCATGCACTGCACTTTCTATGGAAGAAAAATACAAATAACTAGCAGAAAGCAAATCTATTCAGAAGTTTTAAATTTCTGCCTGGTGACATAATAGCTCTGACTAGTGGTAATAGCCTTGAAAACAAGCGTCCACATGTAAAATGAGTTAAATGACAAGTTTTGCTGATTATAAATTGAAAATTGTGAATAGAATTCACAGTAGTATATCATTTCGTCAAGTTATTAGTCTGGTCCGATTTCCCATGTCGGCTGAACGGTCAAGCTGAGGAAACAGCTAAAAATTCGAGGAATTTGCTAAGTGTTCCTCAAAAATTGCATAACGAAATGCGAGTCCTGCAACGCTGTCACGTACGACAATGAAATACTTCTGAACACATGGATACGTTTGACCAGGAGAAATACGTTCCACAGAGTTAAATTTCCATAAAAAATTATGTCCATATTCCAACATCTGCAGGTGGAAAAGAATATTGAATGTGAATGTTCAGTCATTAATGGTAACTACATTTAATAGAAATCCCAAAGTAACCGACCTTAAAATTTGTAGTGCAATTCTGCTGAATAAGTTATTAACAAAAATTACAAACCTCAGATATGTTTCACCAGTGATGAGTCAGAACTGCTCTGGGTGAAATTGCAGTGCTTTCATATTTTACTGTAAAGAGCTTCCTCAGTTTCAAGTTAGTAAGGATACAGTAACCCTGGTTTCAGGCCATAACGTTGCTGCACCTGACAAAGTGAAACCTCTGCTCCTACGTATCGCTCAGAAAACCTGACTTATGGTGATTGGTGAGAACAAAGTTTACAAGTAATAAGGCGCATTAATGAAAAAGTTCGGGTCACGAAGAATGAATACATTTCCAGAGATAAATTAATATAGCGGCACTTTGGTCAACTGGTGAACGTATCCGCTTCCGAGCGGAATGGCACGCGTTCGAACCCCGCTACCGTTGCCTCATTCTTTGTATTTATTCTTCTTACCTGTCCAAACATAATTTTCACAATGATTTCGACAACAAATTCATGTTATAAATTAAGCCTCTGCATTCGATACACGTTTCACTGATCAGTATCCTCACATACAAGTGGCATTTATGGCAAGTATTCCAACGTTCCTCCTACAACGTTCAAGGTAACATCTGTTTGTGGAAGAAACAGTATTAATACTCATTTAGTGTTGAAATTCATCATTCAGTCTTGACTTTCAACACGTAGACAATAACGTAACTTCATGGTTAAGGAACAAACTGAAGGTTACAGTGGTAAATTCTACTATTACCTTCTATATACTTTTCATAGATAAATTAGCTAAACAATACGCTTTCAATCATTAACAATAATTTAAATTCGAAGATCTTATATTTTCGGTTTCAGTATCTAAATTGAAAATTTTGAGAGTGTATAATAATAAGGTACTGAGTAATTCGAATTCTTTTGTTGTACATACCCATTTCATTAGTTTACTAGATGCAATGATAATTTATTTTTGCTCGGACACTTTTAACATTATCAGTTATTTTGTTGTCATTGATTAAATTAGCCGTGTAGTACACAAGCACCTTTCGACTCCATGCACACAAAAGGTAGTTCAAATAGCGATTCGACTTTTTTGTCACACTCACACCTGCACATTAGAAATTATTTTCACACATGCAATGATAATCGATTTTCCAATTGTTAGGCTCAGAATAAAATCGGCTACTGTTTTTTGTCGAACCTCAAATGTGAATAATCATGCAAGATGCAACCTCCAATACCTTTGTTTCTAAAGATTCATTGGTGTTCTTTCTGTCACCAGAATTTCTGAGTTGTTTTAAACCCAGAACCTTAAAGTAACGTCAGAGTATACATTTTAAAGTTTTTCTCGATCATTGTATTACTTATCACAATAGATGTACTCAAAAAATACTTTAATATTCAAGAATTTCAAAATTTAATCGGGTTTATTACATTCTGTATGTATCAACATTTTTAGAAACAAATGGATTCAGTATTTGTTTTCCTTTCGCTGAGATCCTAGTGTTAACATTGCTATAGTTACTATCTAAGAAGTTTTTCTGGTTTAAAAATACTATCACTGAAATTTACGACAGTAAGACAGTACTTAAAGGTATCGGACAAAATTAAGTAAACAATAGAATTACCTTGTCTATAAAAATTGTTGCTTCATTACACAGAAGCAACAAACTATTTAATTCAGTAGGACATTTAAACTCTCACATTTTTTGCTGAGAAAAACTTTTCTTGCATATACTCGTATGAACGAGCGTATTTTTTAAAACTGCGTTTTACAATTAAAACAAGTGCTGGCATCCTTATATCTAATATTGAAAGTACACACAGATATTTAAAGTATACCAAACTATTGGTTGAGCTGCAAAATAATTAATTTATTTGCACTAAAATAATTATACCAGAAGGAAGAGGGGCGGGACTTAGCCCTCTCGAGTAACCAATCGCAGAGCAGCTTTAAAAGACGCCTAGGTAGAGCTGTACTCGCAATACAGGGCAAAATTCGCATTCGGCAGAAAATCTTATGAAGACTACAGTCGAGTAGTGTACTTTAGCTGTCCCGTGCTGTCGCTAACACAGCGATGACAGAGGCGATTACGTTCCAGTAGTCTACTATATATTTTCCACGGGAAAAATGCAAGTAGTCCACTAGTGCTGTCCACCCTTCAATTTTAGCCGGACTTAACATGTATTATTGTATGAGCTTAGTGGCTACTTTATAGAAATCCGAGTTGCTTCAGTTTTAGACTTTACAAAATTGATAATAGTTAAACCTTTTCCAATGCAAACAACCTAACATACAAACTTTCACGCGTGTAAACAAACAGACATAGAAGCAAAAACCTTCCAAACTGCAGCGATTAGTAAGTCAACCGGGCCTTCTTTACAGAGGTCTGAAGAAGGACTGCATTCTTCTGCTGGTCTTTCTCTAGGTTGTGGAGTCCATTCAATAGAACATTTGCCAGACGACGGAACATCTTGGGACAGTCAATGTCAATTCCACTGAAATCATCGGACTAGGTCCTTTGTGCAGCGAGTTCATCATGACACACAGCATAGAAGTGGCCTTGCAGTCTCGGTTGTTCTCGGCCATGTCACTCAGCACCCCACCAGAAAACGAAACAATTGGGCGAATCTGTACTTCATCTACCAAGAGAAACACATTCTACTGCTGCAGTGTCTAGACTTTGTCAAATGTTTCCCTCAGCACCTGGTCCTTGTCAGTAGATGAAATGATATACGGCAGCTTGCGTTTGCATGGCAGCACCAAAAAGTCTCTGAGCTGTTCATAATTACACTTTGGCTATGATTGAAGAGCAAAACAATAATCATTCATGGAACATTGCTTCTGTGATAAAAGTTCCAACTGACGTGTTAAAAATACCAACTTCTTCTCCTTCTCGGTGTCGACACAGGCTGATGTGTGAGCTTAAAGAAGAGTGACCACATTTTGGATCGTTTTGTCAAACGGGATGTCATAGTGCATTGCCAAGCGCACAATTTCGTCGAACTGAGTGTACGATCTCAAACCATTGTTGGGATGAAGTGTCTTAAACAGTGGTACACTAATGCCGTTCTTGAACGCACTGAGCGTTAGTGGGGAACACAAAGTGGGCTTGTTTTCGACAATCACAGACAGGCTGCATTCACTGACGTTGTCGGTCATGAACAAACACACATGCTATTCTTTCGATCATGAAATAATCAAGTTCTTGTGCTGCTTCTGCAGGTTACGTTTAGGTTTGAAAGCATGAAATGAAGTAATCTGATCTTTCTGAAGAAAATACCTCAGTTGTTGGTCGTCCACTTTCGCTAGGCGAGGTGTAAGTTTTGGAGAGGCCAGACATGAAGCAGGCACATTAAAGATACTGGGAGGGATTTCAGGTCGCATAGAACCACCATGCAATTTGATCGAAGGTGGGTCAGCACCCCAGTGTATCTCACAAATGAAAAACTGTACTGTATTAACAACAAAATTTTCACGAGTTGGTAGAACATCAAACCACTTCTGTCTCTCAGACTGCTCTTTCGGGAGGCGAAACCCGCGGCGCCTGTTCTTTTTAGTGTAATTAGCCCAACAGTTCACAACCCCACACATGTTCGGCATTTTTATTACATATAATTAGCAATAAACTGCGTAAACAAACAGTATCCACTTAGAAATGCAGCAATGTGCCGCGAATTAAACAAAAATGTCCGATTCAAACGAGCGACAGACTACGACAATGTTCGCACTGTGACAGATGGTGGCTAACTGAGCTCACTCAGCTCAGTGAACTGGCCTCCGTTGGCGTAGTCAGCTATATGGCCGTGCACGTCCTGTTTATAGTAGTCTTTGGTATAAACAATAAAAAGAGTAGCACCATGCTTGCATGCAACCAATTTCCCAATGAACGAATTACTAGCTATAATTATTGTGTCCCTGTTTTAGGCCGAAACAATAAAATAATAATTGTAGGTATTGCTCCAGCTTTGTATAGGTGACTACATCTTAAAACTTTTTAGAATTAACTGTAGTTGCTATTGTGCAGATTGAGGAAATATGTCTGAGCCGCATGAGTGGAGCATCAGCCTGCTGTCGTTTCATGGGTGAACACTCGTACATCAAAATTGCCGAGCAATTAGAAAATATTCTCAACTGTTTCAACCTGCCCGTGACCAAAATTTACAGCCCTCTAACAGATAATGGTTCAATTTTTTTAAAAGCTTTTAAGAAGTGTCCGGGACTTGAGCGTGTCCCGTAGGATAAATGATGAGGTCGTTGGAAGGTGGCTTTATTGGAAAAATACGCCGTGATCTGCGAACAAATCACAAATTAAGTTTACAGAACTAATTATTTAACTTAAAATTAAATACTTTGATATAGTACTGGCATCTGAAATGGCATACATGATTATCTTTTCAATGTGCACACACTAGAATGTAGCTAATTTCCTTTTGCAACAGCACCAACATAAATATGATTCCTTTAGAAAGGAAAGCATTTAGATAACTGAAGGTGCAGGTATAAATAACTTGAGGTTTACCAACCTCAGTGTTAAAACATCTAAGTGCTGCAATTCAGCATCACAAAAGAAAAAAGAATGGCTACCTGTATTTAGCAACAGGCACTGTTTGTTGTGCAAAAAATCATACATGAGCACACTGAATTAAAAATATGAAAATTGTGTGAGGAACTTTCTTTCCAATGTTGGGTGGTGTGAAAACCTTTTATATCCACATTAAACACATCAAATCTTGTACCTCACATTTAACTGCCTGAGTGTCTTTACACAAATGGAATTGCCTGGCAAACTTCTTACTCAAAAATATAGTAAACTACCATGATGGACAGATCAAAGCACAGGTATTGCTTATGAATGCTGCTGTAGACCAGAAATCATTTGTCTACATTAGACACTGTTACACAGAAAAATCCTACACTTAGAGCACACTCAATAAAGGATACAAAATTGTCTAAGGAACTTTTCTTCCTGATGTAGAAAAATCATAGACTCAAAACACACTCAATAAAGGACACAAAATTGTCTAAGGAACTTTTCTTCCTAATGTAGAAAAATCATAGACTTAAAACATTCAATAAAGCACACAACATTGTCTAAGGAAGTTTTCAGTATATAGGCATTAATTCTACAGCTATACTTGTGTAAAGCTGGTGATTGAGCATGAAGGACTAAACACATTTTATTTATCACAAACTTGGATGGCTCAGTGAAATGCCTATACTGATACTTGTCAGTATTACACATAAATTCTGCAGTTATAACTGGCGACAGAATATTATGTTGAATGACTCTAGCCCCCTGAGCATTCCTCAGTGTCACATGTGGAGATCACAGTTGGCCTCCTGTCTGCATAGACTATGGCTGCATTTTCACAATTATGATAATGCACAGTTATGATAACGCTAGTATCAAAGGGCTTATGCTTCTAAGTATACTCACGATTACGTTTTACACTTTACACAATATCTTACATTTTTGATTTGGTGTGGACTTAACACTGGTTTTGAGAACGATATTGAATACGTGTTTCTTTGGTGGTTGGCGGGAAGTACCAAGCCACGCCTGCCGACGCGCTGGGGCTAACGCGTCTCGATATTGCCAGCCAGCGACTATCCCTCTGTCCCTTTTTCCTCTAATACAAATTCCAATTTATTTATAATTATCATATATCCTGACCTGTCAGGACAAGAAGTTTGGAGTCACTACTTTCGCAGGGGATTAACTCGTTGACGATAATGCTACTGAAAAAGAGGAGACATAGGCAGATGAAAATGAGTTGCAGCTCTTCGCTCCGGAAGAAGACTCCAAATTTTAAGATGTCAACAGCTCTGAATATGAAACGAAGTTCACGTTGTCGAAGCATGCACACTGTGATTTCCCACCCTAAGTCGTGTGGCCTCCACTGATGCTAAAAATGCATTCAAAAATAATAAATTTGCAACGATTAACCATACTACAATGGGGAAATGTTCAGCCGTCTGGAACAAGTGTGGTCGTCCAAAGTCTGCCGAGATAATAATAGGAGTCTTCAACTGTAGTTTGTAGCTCCCATGTACTACGAGATGGAATTCACTCCATGATGCCTTGACTCTGCTACTGAAACACAAATAGAAGCTCAATGAACTTTTCACCGCATTAGAGCTCCGAACCCTGAAAACTTCAGAAATATAATTCATTGATAAATATATTTGTGTTTTAGCCGCCATCACTTCTGCAATTGACCACCTGCAAGGAGAAGAGACCATTTTCTACGGACACTTCCTACTTACCCTTCTTACTGTGTAAAATAAACTCAATGAACTGAAGTCAAAGCAATTGAAATATTGTATCCCACTCTTGCAGGCAGTTTTTCAGGACATTCAGAAAAGATTTCAAAAATATCTTCAGCTAGTTGATGAACCAGACGTTCATGACGCTATATTGGCTGCTACCACTCATCCTTACTTCAAGTTGCAATGGGTGGATGTCAACACAGCGTGAGACCTCAACGGCAAAATGACTTCACTGAAAAATTATCTCACAATTTCTGCCTCGACATTCCACTCGGAAAATTCTGCTGGTGCATCAGAGGAGGCAAACTCGACGTCGTCCGAAAATGAGTACTCTGGCTTCGAAAAGAAAAGTTTGTCCAGCAGATCCTCAGTAAACATGCAGGTTATGACGTCTCTCAACGACAATGGCAAAAACACTAAAAGTTTGAAACGGCATCCTCTTATTCGGAAAATGTTTCTTCGTTTTGACTCAACTTTGCCGTCTTCTGCCCTGGTCGAAAGGTTGTTCTCTCTCGCTGACTTAACGTTAACTCTCCATAGAAAAAAAACTTAGCGCAAAACTGTTGAACAGTTGATATTATTGCACTCCAATAACAACTTTGAGTAGTGAGTTCTGAAAAAGTATTTACATTGTTAGAGTTCTTTATCACAGTTTAACGTTTAGGAGGAGTTTCTTTGGCGCATTGTCATACACCGGTTATTTATGAAAATAATGCGGGGCAGTATAGGTAGGATGTTACGGAACTGTACTGATGTTTGCTTTTAAAATTAAATGAAGAATAGTAATTGAGAGTAAAATTATACCTTGTACCCTTTTTTTCAGATAATATATATGTTGCAAGAGTTAAGCTAAATTTATAGAGAGCAGTAATTGTTAGCTATGTAACTAAAATTTCAAGCATCAGGCTGGGAATTTTAGTAGTGTTTCAATTATAGTGAAGTTAGCTTCACCTATGACAAGACAGCGCTCGTACATTTTAAAGTGACTCTAAGATTACTCCTAAATAAATTATATCTTAACGTCTATTTGTAGGTACACTCAATCTACCAATATCTTGATTCTTCAATATGTAAATTTAATTTAAAAGAAGTGTTTACTGAAGTATTTAAATACATTTTATGTATTTAGTCCTTAGTATTTATATACATTTGAAAAATGTATTTAGTATTCAGTATTTAAATATGTTTACTGTAATTAGTGCCCATAACTGTCAACATTTTTGACTAATTTAATTTGTCAAAACATAGCAGTTAAATTTTTAGACAGGAAAAATCTCATGCACAGAAGTTTGGCACCGGATGTAGATTGTGTAAGAGGTAGAAGATAAACGTTTACGTTTCTGTAGGTGAATTTAGCCACATTTTTACAGAAACTGCCCATACAGTAGCGTGAAGAATGTAAGGGATAGTGAAAGCAAGTTCTCTTAATCATTTTTACAAAAAGGGTTCACAAATACATTCATGAAATTTTACACGTAATTAAATATTTAGTTCATATGTATTTGTAAAAAATTTCATAACATTTTAACAAATATTTTTTATCAATAGTTCGATATCACATTTCAAACAATGAATTTAACTCTATTCAAAGGGTAAGGTACACCCATGTAAAATATTTTAATATGTTTGTCTAATTCTTACTTTAACTCTTGCAACACTTTCATTCTTGTTAAAACTTGTAACAACATAATCATGGTGTGAGACCGCGCATTTTTGAAATAAAACAATTTTCAGCATGGTTTCGGCTATACGTCAACAGGCCAAAAAACAGGATTGTGTCTCTTTTTCAAGATGGGAAGCCTGTGTCAGATATTTCTCATCCCATAGGCAGATTCCAAAGAATTTATCAACGCATTATGGCTCGGTTTGAACACTACGGAACTGTTGATGTTAAACTGAAGACTGGGAGACCACCCAAAACAACGCCGAAAGAAGATCAAACAATTTGAAGAAAAACCATGGATCACTGTTTTGACATTGTTGCTCAAATTTCTTGTGAGATAGGTGTTACGTCAGGTGGTACAATGCCCCAGTCTACTGTTTCACGTCAATTTCAATAGCTGGCCCCGAAATCGCAAGTCGCTGTATCGAAGCGTTTGATCTCAATATAAAACAGAACGTGAGACTTGAGTTTGCTCAAGAGCAAGTCGTTTGGTGGAATGGTTTGTGGTCAAAAACACGCTTTAGTAATGAATGAGAGTTCAATGTCTTCAGTTTTGGTGGGAAAGTATACGTTAGACGCACAGTAGGGAACTCTGAACTTCTTCATGAGAGCAGTAAAGTTCGGAGGTGGTAGTGTGTTCGTCTGCATGGAAGGGTTAACGCAAAAGCCTACAAACAGCTCCTTCATCAACATGTACTTCTCTATATACGAGTAGTTAACCTTCAACCTCCCATTTTCATGAAGACAACGCTCCATGCCACACCACTAAAATTATAAAATTTTCTTGGAAGATGAAGAGATGAAGCCAACTCTAATGAGCTGGCTTCCAGGTAGTCCTGTCCTAAATCCAATTAAGAACGTTTGGAAAGTAACTGGAGACCGTGCTGAAAGAAAAAACTCAACAAATGTGGAAAAATTGTGGATTTTTGTGGAGGATGATTAGAAAAAGATGCCTCCATTCTGTACAAAATTAATAGACTCTTAGGGCAGAAGATGCAATAAAGTGATCAATAGCAGGGGAGTGTTCAAATGATGTAAAGTTCATTGTCTTTATTCCTACATATCAAGGTTTGAGATAGTGTCTCTTAACTATTGAACATAGTTAAATTTTATGTTTGAAGTGTATTATAAAACTATAAGTAAAGTATTTGTTTAAATGCTCTGAAATTTCGTACGAATACGTATGAACTGTATATTTGATCACGTGTAAAGTTTCAAGAATGTATGTTTTGTATTTATTTTGTAAGGGATGATTTAGAGAACTTGTTTTTACTATCCTTTATATTATACACGCTACAGTAGATTGTAAAAAATCTGTGGGCTTGCAATAATTCAATTTATTACAGGCAGGTATGCATTTTGTTAGTATAATCTTGGTCACAAGAACTAAACATCAGTGAGGCACAGTTAGCTAATTTTGACGAATTGACGAACCCCAATGTATTTTCCTTCCCACTCACTTTTCAAATTAAAAATAATATTAGAACTGATACTTCAACTGATATTAAAATGTCTGATATCAAAGAGTGTCACATCGTCATAGTAGCACTAGAGTTGTATTTAGCATTTCTTTGAAAATACAAGTTTGATAGCAAAATTGGGGAACATATTTGAAGAGACCCTCAACCTTCCAGAGGAAGAAGACAAAACTATGAGATTTTTGTGCCCTTATATTGAATTTTTCGATTATTCTGTATTTTTACAGAGTGCTTCATGTTTGTACATTTCCTATTCTATTGATCACAATTTTTACGTGGCTGCAATAGATTTTTGCGAGATAATGCATTTGAATGAATGAGTTTCTGCATGGGCGGTGAAACACTTGTTTTGAAATGATGATTCAATACATTGCTTTATGAGACATAAAAATTCCTCCCACGCTTTCATGTACTTTACAATACAACACAAAGTTAGCTAGCGCCGCATAGTAGCTCAATGTTAATTTGGGGAGGATATAAGAGACAAACTTGTAAGTTTTCGCATCAGTTCAGCAACCTCAGCCAGCACAGAGTCATATCGAAGGAGAAAGTGCTTGAGGTAAGCTGTTAAATCTCTAACGTTACATCTGTGATAATTTTTAATTCGTAATTCTTGACCCACCGGTGCGTTTTTAACTTTCAAACAAGCGATAGAAAATTTTGACGTAGGAGTTTGCAAATTCAAACAGAGTTACGACGGATGAGAGATCACCCATGTGGTTTTTTATATTTTGTATTTTTTCTCGGTCAGACTTTATTTTTAACTCATTTTCTTTTATTGGCGTGAATGATTTTTACCAAAATGTTTCTAAGTCACAAAATACGATACCAACTTTTTTGCAATATTCGTTACATGAACAGTGTCATTTACTCGTAGAAAGTTTTCCGACTTGTTACCTGTAATTTGTGAAAAAAATTAGTTCTGATATTTTAATCAATGTTGAACAATATTATCATAAAATGACCCAATAACATCAAATCAAGTGAGATTTTTTTACTCAATAGACGCATAGTAATAAGTAAATAACGGGTGTTGTGTAACTGTTGTGGATATCTACAGGTGTATAAATAAAATTGCCTAGAAAATAATAAAAAAGAAAAAATATAGAGATGACGTGCAACACTGATTTATTTAACACAAATACAATTTTTCTGGCTGTTTCCTTTGACAAAACTGTGGAGTAACAATTCCCAGCAAAAATTATGAGTATTTGGTATAACCTAAAATAAATGTCTTAAAATTGATACAATCGATTTTTTTTAAATGAGGTGGAAATGTTGCTTATGATTGAAATAAAATTTGTTATAAAGCAAATGAAATAGCTGTTTGACTTTTGTATTCATATAGATCCTTCTTAATCGACAAGAAACAGAAAAATACTTTATCCTAATTCTAAAAATCTTTAAGTGCTTCATTCCAATATTGTCACGCAAACTCAAGGGTATAAATTTACCGAAATTTTCCTTCACATTTCAGTTATCTCTTTTGCCTTGACCGGTTTTACTGATATTGAATTTATTTTTTCATCCTGCAGGAAATTCTTCTACGAAAATTGTATTTTTTTCTCACGTGGTAACTTCAACGAGTATCGTAATGGTAAGTGACAAACGTAGGACTTTCGACAGCATGCACATGTTATTTCGTATATAAAAAATATAATTACTCAATATTTTTAATAAATTACAAAGCTCGATGGTGGGAATAGAAATTGCAATTGAACATGATATAGCCAAACGATTTATCAATTCTAGATTTTTATAACATTAAATATTTGAATTGTTATTTTTGTTTACTTCCACACCACTGAATATTTAGACTGTTATTCATGTTAACTTCCGTAGCTCAGAATATTTTGCTTCGATATTGATCATCGATATTGATCAGTTACAAGCAAATGTAATAATGAAAAGTTGACTTTGATATGACGTGGGGTAATATTGTTTAACAAGTTTACTGTTTATAAATTTACAATTACGTACACGATTTTGCTTTTAATCTTGTGTATTATTATAGGTTTGAAATTTTAGAAAATTAAAGTTTATGAATCATATTTTCTTCAATTCAACAAAATTCACCGTCGCTAAATTTGTTCAATTATAACTACAAAATTCTCAATACTGGGTAAAGGAAAAATGCAGCATTAGCACACATGGCGATATTGTAAAATAATTTTTGTATGGAATATTTTCCAAAAGAATTTATGTGCGCTCCTGCTACGGCCACAACTGATTGCAGATCGGCATCATATACGATACTCTTCATATTGATTTAAAATATTGTTTCAACATGATACAGGCTAGTGTTTATGTTACAAAATGTGTAATATTTTCGTTTTACTAAATAAGGTTACGATATATACGATGGTAACAAAGCTAGGCAACATTTTCCTAAAAAAATGGAACAATTAAGATTTTGACAATACACGTTTGCAATAATGAATGAATCTAAACGGAATATGCCTAATCGTCACTGGCATGTGTATTATACAGTATTGAATTGGAAAAGTATATGCATGTGTTTATTCCCAACGTTGAATAAGCAAATTTTTTAATATACGTTTGTCAGGAAGTTTTATTACTGAATTGAATTAGCAACTCTTTGGCCAGCGTTCTATTATTGTATGGGATTAATAATATTACAATTCCTCAATTGCAGGGAAAGGCATCGCTGATTATGGTTGTCTTGGTGGCGATGCTGTGCGCAAATCAGGCGCATGCGCAGGGCTGGCAGGAGATGCTGGTGTCCCAGGTCGTTAAGCAAGTGATCTCGTGCGTCAATGGCAAAATTCGGCTTAATAACAAAACTTGAAGCTTCGGACGATAAAAATCTACCTTTGTGCTCTATATGAGCTTTAGGAGTGCCGTGATTCAGATCCCGGGCTCATGCGTAGACTGTAAAATCTTATAAAATGCAAAAAATGGCATGTCTACATCGATAAAACTTCCCATTGTCGATATACAGTATAGGAGCTTTGCGAAAGTAAAACGTTGACAAAATCAATTACTCATAGCAAATAAAAAAAATTGTTAAATAAATTGCATTGCTTCTGCAGGTTATGGAGCAAAGACAGGATCAACCTCTTTGGTCAGAAATGCACTTATAAGCAGAGTCCGTCCTTCTCCGGGATAAGGCTTAAATGGAAAAATACCCTTCGTTGTCCTGGACGACTTGGCAGCGTAAAAGGATACTGTAAGTCATATCCCACTGATAAAATTATTACGATGCATGGATTAAGGCTTGTATTTCATGTTACTCATTTCCGTTGTTGTCATGGAGTTATTTTCACCATACCATATCTTCAAGCGTTTAACAAAAAGGGTCGAAAAAACTAAAAATAAACTTTTCATTATGCCTTTCCCAGTAAAAAATTAGATTTTACCTGTACCTTTATGCAAATTTGTGTCCGTGTTACAGTTATGTATCAGCTTTTTTAAGGTAGTGCCACATTTGGACAAATGACTCGGTTTTGCTACGAACGTTTGCTGCAGTGTTTAGGGTTTGCTTGCAACATTTGTGACGGCTTATTGGTGTTACCAGGAACATTTGTATTGAGATTGGAAATTTGCATGGATGTCTTAAGTGAAATGTATGTCTGACGTATGTATTTCGCTTGTCAATTATCAAAAAGAACTCTACTCTACTGTACTGTACTGTACTGAACTTAAATATTGAAGTGGAAATCGAAGATGATTCTTACAAGCATCTAAAATTCATTTGCTGAATTTCTATGGATTTTTTTATAATTTGTTCAATGATTTGTTCCTATTATTTTCAGGCAAAATCAGCAGTAGAAGGAAAGGAAAAGCCTGTGCCATCAAAAATTTCACGCAAAATGTTATCAATGCACGTTTAATGACAGTTAAACAAATACAAACGTGGCTGGCACAGAAGAAGGGTTGAAGAAGCCCTCGCATGACTGAAGTCCTGACTGAGAAAAAAAGCGTCCTGGCCGGGAAAATTGACGTCCTTGCTGAAAAAAAATGAGAAAAGCCATCTTTTAGCTGGGAAAAATTGTCTTACTTGGGAACAGTACCCCCTATTTGAGTAAATTTAGTTTCATGTAATTTTAAAAATGAGTACATGCTAATTCGATTGTTATGAAGTTTCTAACTGGATTACGTGATACGCATCTGCAATGAGGGTTGCGAAAAATTTTTTGTACACGCAATACATGTCCTAAATACATTAATTGTGCGTTTTAACCAACCTTATTTACTGTGCATTTTAGGCCAAGAGAATTACAACTCAATAGTTCTATTTTCTCCCATTTCTCACAATTAGGGGAAGAGGAAAACCACCACGTCAAACATCGACTTGCTTCTGATAAATATTGCATTAAAATAATGATGTATTTTATCATTTCTGGAATTCAATACATTTCTATAATGATAGTGCCCAACAAATTACTTCATTGACATATCATGCCGCAACTTTATACATGTTTACACATCGTTTATTATGCAATTATGCTTTTGAAAAGGCCCATGTATCTGGTTTATTAGAACATCATATATGTAAGAAAACATCAAAGCAGATTCTGAAAAATAAAGATCTGTTATTCCAATTTGGTGCACCTTACACCCACGATGTATTTTCAAGTACAAACACTAGTGTTAAGAAACTAGTAATGGTGATTCTAGGGACTGTTACCTTTTTTGTGCTGCAACTTAAAAAGAGGCTATTAAGGACATCTCGGAGAGCTTGATGAAAGTATAGTCTTATCCCAAGTCTCCTGTGTTGCAGCAGGAATAGAATAGAATAAGGCATTAGGAACGAGCCTTTCGGCCCATTCTTAGGTCAATACCCAAGTCTCATGCCGTAATTCTAGCCGCCGATGGTCAAGCACAAGCAAACCACGGTGGTTGTCGGTTTCGAACCCGGGTCTTCCCGCATCGCAAGCGGGTTTGCTCATCAGTCGAACAAGTGCTGGTAGCAGGCGGGACATGTATCTCGTTACTATATGATCATCAGGATCACAAGCCATATACTCATCACTCAACCAGGATAGCAGCTACCTACTACGTGATAACCAATCGATTACTGCCTAAACCAATTGCGGCCGTGGTGTAGAGGCTGTAAAATTAATTATTTGCCTACTCTATCCAATAATCTGAAGATTGCTACCCATCGCAATCATAGCTTTGAGGAGAAAACAATGTTTCATATGCCTGTATTAGTGTTTGTCTCGAACTCCCAGGTATCGACTATATTTTCTTTAGTCATTAGTTACTATACCATAAACTTTATGTTTTGATTCTCCAGTTAAACCAATATAGCTCCTAATCTCAATTTATTAGCGTTCTAAGCTGTAAGTCTTAAATACTTATTTGATGCAACGATGGAAACATAGTAACAGAAATTGCAATTGGTTATGAAAGTTCTAAAACAGATTGAAAATAAAAATAGTAGTTTCACTCTGTGTTCGTCAACCTTATGAATCAAAATTTAATCTGAAAAGTTCTAACCAGCGAACAGAGTTTTCAGTGTTTGTATGATGAAATTAAATTCTAATTATTATTATTCAAAAAATAATTAAGTCCACCGAAGACTAGTTCTCATTGAAGAATATAGATATCAACTGTAGACTACCATTTTTTCAAGAACACTGAAATCAACAAAAGACTACTACTCTTCAAAGAATATTTAAATGAAACCAGTAGTTTGCTCTTCGAAGAATTTTTTAAAAAATTCATCAGAAATTGGACGGACAACAGTTGCAGTATTTTTATATGTTCAAATGAGCATTTTGAGAAGTTAGTGTTGATTTTTTCTGTCATGTCCAGGCTAGAGATAAATTTAAACATACATGTTAGTTGTGTGAGTGGAAATTGAATTATTTGAGTATCAGTATTGTGACGTTTGTGTAAGAATCTCCTAATGTCCGTTGTGTGATACGAGTGCAGGGATTTTCAGGAGCAGTATTCCGAATAAATGTAGTAGGGCCTATGCATAAAGAAATGACTCGGCGTATATGTAACAAATGCTAGTTAGATTGTGTACAAGGCAGGAGATGCACGTTTACGTTCGAAAGATGATGTTAGCCACATTTTTAAGAAACTGTTATCAGATTGTAAAAACTTGGTACGTTAGCAGAACACGAACTCATGACAGGAAGATATAAATTCCGTTAGTTTACCTTCTTGGTTACAACAACTAAATACCGGTGATTCAAAGTTAACCAATTTTGTCATATTGACGAAGCCCCATTGTTGCTCACCTCTTGTTCACGTCTGTAATCAAAAATAATATTAAAACTGATTTTACAACTAACATTGAAACGTCTAATATGAAAATTAAGTTGTTTGCATATATTTTCAAGTGTCACCTACATCAATCGATATAATAGATATAGTAGTACTACCTTCTCCTGTATATATATATATATATATATATATATATATATATATATATTTCCTTTAAAAATACAAGTTTGATGGCAAAACTAGGGTATGTATTTGAAAAGAACATAAACCTTTCGTAGGTAGGAGAGAGACTACAAAATTCCTCGGGCCACAATAAGAATTTCTCATCTAGCCTGTATATCTACTGAGCGTTTCATGTTTATACATTTTCAATACTATTGATCACGATTTTCATGAGGCTGTTATAGAATTTTGCGAATAAATTCAATGAAATTGAATTTGAATGGATTCAATGAAAATGAATTTAAATGAACGAGTTATGAAATGAGCCGTGTGTGAAAGTTGGTGAAACATTTGTTCAAAATGAAAATTTATTATTCCGTTTTATGAACCATAAAAGAGCCTCCACGCATTCATTTCTTCGCAATGCAATACAAAGTTAGCAAGCGTCGCATCGTAGCTCAATGTTATGTTGGTTAGGAAATAAGAGCCCAACTTGCTGGTTTCCACATTAGTTCCCACACTTCAGCCAGCACCAAACCATGGCGAAGCAGAAAGTGTCTGAAGTAAGTGGTTAAATCTGACGTTCCGCTTCAGACAATTTTTCATTCCTAATACCGGACCCATTTACACGTCCGTAACTTTCACACAATGCTTCGTCAAATTTTAACCTCAGCCCTGAGATTGTTAACATTTTGTAGTTGTTGTCGGTCAAATTTTATTTTATAACTGTTTCATTTATGTTGACGGGAAAGATTTCTATTATGATGTTTTCTAGCTTACACAAAAAATGGGAAACAAATCTTATTGCAATGTTCATTACCTTTTTAGTGCCATTTGCAAGTCATGTTTTGAGACTGGATGAATGAAATCTTTCACAAATAAAGAGTATCAGTTTTTTATCAACAGACATTAATATTATCTTAGACTGAGCTACAAACATTAAATGAGGTGAGATTCCATTTACCCAACACATGAGTAGAAATAAGTTCATAACATGTCATATGTAGCGTCTTATAACATATCTTCAAGACTATAAATAATAATGCTTGTATATGAACACGAGAGAAAAATTATAGAAATAACGTGCATCACTGATTTATTAATTACAAATACATATTTTTCTCACTGTTTCTTACGACGAAAATATGGTGGGAAAAACATTAGCAAACTCACGTAAGAAAATGTGATAAAATTGATATATATATATATATATATATATATATATATATATATATATATATATATATATATATATATATATATATATATATATATATATATATATATATATATATATATGTCTGGTTAAAAATAATGCCATATTGGGATGATACGAGCTTTTTATCAAGCTTTTCAATCCGTCTAAAATTACAAATAGTTTCTGGGTCTAAAACTTCAAAGATATTAGCAATAGTCAAATCCAAATAGGGGTTTTGCGACGCGTTTCGGCGATCGTTCGCCATCGTCAGGGTATGGAGAATGCAGCAGACTATCCATCACAGTACAGTAAAGAGAAGTACGGCCATATGGGGGGGTTGGCAATGACCACCCCAACAACGGTTATCAGGCGGTGACGTCATCAATGACGTAAATTGAGACCATGCGGTGATTGGTAAATATTTGAAGGGGCGGGGCTTCTAATGCCGAGATGATAAAAACACAAACGCGCACGGCTAGAGTAGAACCTACGACATTCACATAACCGCAACTTTACTTCCAATCCCTTGACCACTCGGCCACGGGGACTGCAGTCTTACGCGACGTTTAAACCATTTTAACACTAGCACAACGAAGTGGGCCTGGGAGGTTCAGTGTCAAAATTAACAAGCCCGTCTAATATTGTATTTATGAACCTCACTTAATAATAACATTTATAGAACAAGTACATATGACTTTTCTGTTACGTAGTTTGAAAGAAAATAATAGAAAAATGACAGAATTCAACTTGTTGGACTGAAACTCCTTTCTATGTTACTCGATCTAGAAAATTATAACTTCTCTGTAATATGAAAATTATAATTTTTTGGTCTTAATTTATCGTATTCTCATAGCAAATATCAAGACTGATGAAGTTATTTTTGCATCTTCTATTTTTATGAACTGAGTGCACTCAGAGCATCCCAGAGTATTTTATTCAATAGTATATATCATTGTGAGTATGAAAATGGAATTTCAATGGTAGAAGCGGAGCTACAATCAGATTAAAGAGAAAAACAAGATATTCCTAATAATTTTTATGCTCATGTGCACTGTTTGTTTAATTCTATCTCTACACTCTATTACATCTCGTAATTCTTATCTAAATTATATGTATTTATTTAGTAGCGTATGCGACGCATCAGCATTAGACCATTGTTTCAAGATGTTTCACATTGTTTTTATTGCTTTGAAATCAGCATAAATTTGACGAAGTGCCCGTTGGCCTGACTTGTGAGCCAATGATTGGTTGACTTGCGCATGGCGCACCACTTGTGCGCCATGATTGGTTGACGCGTGTACGTCACCGAGACCCCCCTCACCCCTCACATAATTCCATGACGTCAAAATTCTGCTAATTTGCAAACGCTCCTACTAGTCTTTACTGTACTGTGCTATCCATCCTCTTCATGCTGCTGCTGGCTGCGATGTCAGCTGTGGACACAGTACAGTAAAGAATAGTAGGAGCGTATTGAGGTTTTTTGGCTGTTGTGCCCAAGAGAGATGTGCTAAATCATACTCGTGCCCAGAAAACCTCCTGTTCTGGACGATGTGAGCTGTACGAACATGTACTTTGTCGTTTTGATATACACCATCACAACTGAGGAACAAAGTTTGTATCATGGGATGGACTCAATCGACCAAAATGTCAAAAATTTTCTTGTCAGGGATCTGCCCATGCAGAGCTATCACGGGACCACGAAAACCACTATATGACTTCCCAAAACATCACAAAACCTCGCCATGTTTCATTATCGGAAACAAGCAGTATGTATCGTAGGTTTTAGATGGCGTTCGTCAGACTCGGTCAGAAGGAGAAAACAGCGTTATAGAAGGCTGATACTGCCATAATACTGTTTTCCACTGCTCCATATTCCAGACTTTTTGACTTCAACATCACTTTCTCCTGTTGCAGACATAATCTTCAATGATGAATAGTTTTCGAATTGCAGTTCGAATGAAAATACCCTGCTTATGGAGCTCTCTTCTAGTTTTTTTGCTACTGACAGGGTTTCTGAGCTTCATATATGTTTCAGCAGTAACTTTTACAGCGCTGGTCTTCTTTTTTTGTCACAATCCACGCTAATGATCGCCTGTCACGATCACTTAACCTCCACTTCTGTCCTCGCTTTGATTTAGCGTATGAAGTTCTTCCGTATTTTAAATATGCGGCATCAGTTTTTGATATAATACCTTTTCAAACACTTGACACCTCGGCTACCTTGCTTACGGGAGCACCCACCATGCGGGCTTCAACAATTTACTCACGTTTACAGTCTGTTAGGTCTGACGTGATGTAATTACAACTTAGCAGAACATAGCCCAGAAACGATTAACATGCACAGCGTATTTACGGCGTTGTATAGGTGGCATCATTATACGAGAACACTGTAGACTCCTTCTTATTTTAATAGAACAAAAAACTTTTTTTTTAAAGTATGCTTTTCAAGAGGTGTTTCCACATTTTTGTCCAACCCCTATTTCCGTTGATAAGGTTCAAGCAATAATTTAATAAAAAAATACTACACGTCAAATTTTAGTATAAGGATTGTTGCATAAAGAATGGACCTGAGCTGGATATGTATAATATTGACTGGCATACATCACATTATTTCATTGAACTGGAAGAAGATTTGTGTGAGTGTTTTATAACTGTCATGTATAAACGAACTATTTGTCCTACGTTTCGTCTGAATGTTTCAGAACTGATTTGAATTAGCAAATTATTTGGAAAATGCTTTATTAATACGTTGGATTACAAAATAATTTGACATTTTTTTACCATACTTCAGGCTAAGGCATCGTTGGTTGTGGTCGTCTTTGTGGCAATGCTGTGCGAAGACCAGGCGTGTGCGCAAGGATGGAAGGTGTTGCTACCCAGCGTCGTCAAGAAACTGGTCTCATGCGTCCTGGGAAAAATTATGCTGAACAACTAAATTGGGAGCTTCAAATGATAAACAAACTCATTTTAATGGTATTAATGTGCACCATGATTCAGATGGTGTTCTTAGAAGTTGACTGCGAAATCTTGTGAACTGAAACAATTGGCAGATCTATCCAACGATAAAGAATTCAGGTTGGTGATATACAGGGTGTCCCACAAAAGAGAAGCCCGAAATTTTAATTTATATAACTTTAAATCTATTGCATAAAATTCGGTTGTGTAAAAATATTTTTTGAATACAGCTTTTGTCTATCAATGTTAGAAATTTCATTTAATTATCTCTCATGGTATTCGTCCAGTAGCAATTTCACACTGCCTACGGAAAAGCCTTTCTGCGCAATGGTAAAAGAGCTTAAAATTAGATTTCAGATAATATTTATTTTATTATAACAAATATGATTTAATCCTTTTAGTTCATTTATAGTAAAATGATTTGATGATAAAAATAAATATTTGGAATTATTTCTCTAAGGCCCATTTCCTTCCACGTGTCTTCCATTCCTATCAAAGCATAATTGAGCTCTCGATCTCATTGCTCTCATGGCTCTCTTGATCATTTCTGGATTATTTTTGAACAAATTTACTTCATGCTTTATTTTTTCACGCATCTGGTTTATGTTTTCCGGAGGCCTGCAGTACACTTTATTCTTCAAATATCCCCATAGAAAATAGTCGCAGGGAGTTAAATCCGGGGATCTGGGTGGCCATTCAATATCATGACTCAATGATACAATGCGGGTGCCAAAAAGCTCTTTTAACCTTTCTTTGACAACGAGTAAACGATGTGCAGGAGCACCATCCTGAAGCCACCAGAGCCTGTTAAATCGATTTGCGTAAATTTGGCGCAGTTCAAGGACTATTGCTTCGTTGATCAAATCCAGATAAGCAACACCAGTGAGGTTATTATCATAAAATAATGGGCCAACGAGAGAGCCAATTCTGCATAAGCCAATCCAAAGACTCAGTTTAACCTGACAAATACTTTTTTCAAAGTTCCATTCCGGTGGGTTGTTCTGTGGTGCATATTTCCTGACATTATGATTTTTAACTCCGCCGTTCATGAAAAAAACTGCCTCATCGCCAACAATAATGTTATCAATAAATCGATCAGGTTTGCAAAGAAACCATCTAACGAAATTTTCACGACGAACATAATCATTGTCAGTGAGTTGGTGTCTTAAATGCATCTTGTATGGATACCATTTTAAATCTCTTTTAACAATCCGGTTAAATGATGATTTTGACAACTGCGAGTTATTTCTTCTGCATGATACGGTTTCGTTTTCTTGAATTATCGTCCGAACCATTTCAGTGTTTTCTTCAGTTCTCACAGTTTTCCTTCTACCGGAACAGCCTTTGTTAAGGTTCAAGCAAGTACCTTTTGTTTGGCATTTCCTGACATTATTCTGAATTACAGACTTGCATGGCGAACGTCTGTCTGGAAAGCATTCTGCAAATAAATGTTGTACTTGTTTAATACTTCCAGTTCGAACGTAGGTTGTTACGACAAACAC
>VCRD01001388.1:32007-88335 GCA_006783055.1 Trinorchestia longiramus
ATATATATATATATATATATATATATATATATATATATATATATATATATATATATATATATATATATATATGTGTGTGTGTGTAAACTTTTACATTATTTTTTTACTTATCGAAGGTATAATCAAATAACTTATCTGTCAATGTCAGTAATTGCTTTGCGACAATAAGTGACTGTGAAACCTCAGAACTATAGTCTATTACAGCTTTTCTTATCTATATCAACATCTTAGTATTGCAAATTTGACACATTCACTGTTATATTTTTTACTCTCTTTCTCTGAAATGTAACTCCCGTTCATATAAACACGATATTTACAGATAGCTGTAATAATGATTAAATTAAATCGGTCATTTACATGTTTACATTTCTTATACCAATTTTATTGGATATATACGTTTTTTTATGTAGATAGAACTTTTAAAAGGTAGTAAAAACTGATCATGATTCTGAATAATGATCTTGATATCATTATGTTCACTATTCAAATCAGTTCCCATTGGATTTGTGGTTTCAATTCATCATCTCCATCTCTTTCTGAATTGATTCATCAATTTGATAGTTTCATTCCACTGTACGCTATCCATTTTTTAAAGTATAGTTTTTAAAGATATTTTCCATGTCTTGATCTCAACTGTAATCATACTGTAACTTCCTCATTTCTAGTATTTAAAGTATTTCTATTTTGATCTGCATGTCATACTCTAATATCGTCAAGTAAGGATTGATATACCGGTAAATAAATCGGTTTCTTGGAATTTTCTACAATTTTATACCCCGGTGGAACGTTAGGGAAAAATGTGAACAGAAGATTGTGTAAAGAGCTATTGAAGTACGATCCATTAATTATACTACAATAGATAAGTATTCTATTGCTAATATACACTATATTTGTACATTCATATTCTCCAACACCTTCTAAAGTGACATTTCCAAATTCGAAGAAAATTTTAAAATGATGGATTTATTAAAATTTATTTTAATATCAGGTGAGTTCAGAACAATGACACATTTCAGAGTATTTGTAATCGCTTTGATTTATATAAAATTTTGAAGCTTCTTCTGCGCAAAATTATTAATACTTTCTATTTCATAGCGTTCTATTTGAATGGTGAGGACATTTTCAACACCATTTAATTCATAATAAAATTTATCATTACTTTCAGCAATGTTGAGGATAGAATGATACATATCTAACCCAACTAATGTAATTTCAATAAATTTGTTTTTATTCAACTTTATAGGAGGATAAAATTTGTTGTAGTCACTCTATCTACTCGGAATAACTATACTTTGTGATTCCATTTTGTAAGACAAAATTATTAAACTTCTTTTCATCATTTTCTTTTAATGACTCACGTTTGAGAAGTTTATGTTTAAAAACTTGTAATTCAATATAAGACCCGGTCTTTCCACCGGGAAAAGATCCGAAGAACATCTGACGTCTTTTTACGTTATAATTAATGTTAGAAGGCAACACAACGATTACAGATCCATGCACATCAGAATCGAAAGCATCTTCGGAGTTCTGTACAGTATCATACGTGGAACGTCTTATTGATGGACCAGGTGAAGGCATGGTTGTAGAAGTAGGTCTATCAGTTGGTCTTGAAGTAGGATCAAACTACAAGTTGTGGCTGGAGCTGGTGTAGGACTTGATCCACGACTTGGTTCACTATTTGATACTGGACTTGCTGAACTAGAACTCAATCCCAGTGCTGGATTTACAGGTCGTATGTTTTATACTGCAGATCGAATTTTATTCATGTTTTTTTATATAGGGGTCTAATAAAATTGTTTTACTTCTCCCTTCGTTTGCTTCTATTGTCCCATCCGCTTTGAGATGAGCTTTAGTTAGATGTAACTTATCAAACTACTTTGTTTTATCAGTTTCATTAAAATTTTCAGGTTTTTGCTTTGTCAATAGTTACCAAAATGCAACTGTTCCTTCAAACAAATCATTACCAATTTTTACGTTATCCCCCTGTATGTAAATTTTTTCCAATGCCAAGCATAGCGTGTTTTACATCAAATTTGAGACCATATGCTCAGTCATACTCATTTCTTGGTTTACAAGCATAACCTAGGTAAAAAGGATTTAGCGATGGGACGAACTAAGGTTACAGATTCAGGAGAAGTCAATGCCAATGTTTCTACAGGTTTATATTCAACAGATTTAATTGTCTCATGAGGTATATCCTTTAATGCCAATCGTGTTTGCTTAGTTTCGTCAGGAATTTTCGACAGAGGTTCAAGAAGTGACTTGTAAACTTTTTTACCATCACGATATAATTCTTATTCTATAATCATCTCTTGTGTAAATTGTTTTTTCAAAGCTTTCTTAAGGTTCAATAAATCTTCTTTAGTTTTCATTGTAATCAAAGTGAGTTTTAGAGATAAGAGATTTAACTAACTTGAACTTAATGTGAATTAATTTTGTTCTTAATGTGAGTTCTTTATGAACTTCATGCAAGTTCCATTTTTGATATCCAAGAAAGGATCATCATATTCTTTTCATTTAACTATGATTTTTCTTATACTTTTCCTTAAAATTTTCTCAATTTCATAAACATCACTGCTATATTTTGAAAGTTCTTGTTCATAAAAACTCCCTATTAATTCTTCACTATTCATATCTTTCAATCTACAAGTAACTGGTTTTGTTGTTATTATTTTAGAGATGATGAATAGCTCATTTGTGAAATTTTGTAAATATTCGTTATGAAAGTATTTACGTTCTTTGCTTATCCTCGCCTGATCTCCAACGTTGAATTTTGGTTCCTTCAAAATATTCTGTGTTTGTAGAAATAAATCATCGTAGACCCTTTTACTGCTTTGTTTCAATAGCGCATTGTGAGGTATCATTTGTACATATCTATGATAGCTATTATTGTAATTGTGAATTAGATCTCGTAGAATATTCACCCAGTTCTTAAATATTTCTATATTCTATTTTTTAAAGTTCTGTTGAAGCGTTCAACAACATGAGCTTTCATTTCATTTTTTTGTACTAAACCATTGAATTTTATGCATCTTGAATAATTTTTGTGTAGGTTTGTTCATAAATTCGAATCCTTTATCAGTTTGAATTTTAGCGGGGATTCGGTTTTTAAAACGCTTTTTAAGCGATGCTTTAATTTCACCAGTCTTTTTCCGAATAGGAATCACCCAAGCATATTTACTAAAGATATCAATCACAGTTAGAATATAGGTTTTTCTTGATCTCTGTATTTTTGCATGTCAACTAAATCAGTTTGTTAATGATTATCAATCATTGACACTCTAACCCTAATAGTATTAAAACAGTGTCGTATTGGTTTATGAAGAATATTTGGGATTCTAGCCTATGCTTTACTTGATTTCGAGACAATCCACTCATACGAATAAGTTCATTAATTCCAATACAGCCTATTCTAAGATTATAATATATTTCACTTAAGATTTTATCGCTCAACTCTGTGAGCGTACTTGGACGTCTTTTTGGAATGCCATGGCCTGCCTTGCTTTTCCCAACCATTAAAGCATTAACTAATTTAGCATCTTGTTTAAGGTAATAAGTTTCATTAGGATCTACTGCAACTTCAAAAGCTCTTTGTTCTTAGATACCATGTGCATAATTTCTTTTTTTTTTTAGAATATCATGAATAGAAAATATCATATTTCTACATGCTTAATCTAACGAATTAATCCGTTAATAACCTTCTTTAATTCGTTCATGAACCTTAGTACGAGGACTGCAAAATGAATAGGTATGTTTGTTATTGAATGATTCGTTTGGGACTTGTTCGGATTGAATATTAGAAAGTGATTTTAAATGCATCTCAGCTAAAGGGAATTTCTAAACATTGTATTTACAAGACGTTTGTCAGCTATTGGCCATTAAGAAGCGATTTTAAATCATTCGAATAAATTTTATTTCCAATAGATAACATTTCCGGGTAATTTAATGTTGTGTTATAGATTATCATTTCGATCAAAATATTTTCAAACTTAATTTTCAATGAATTAATGCTAATGTATTAATACCATCTGGTAACATATGCCACTTGTCCTGACTATCATTCAATGCAATCATATTTTTTTCGTAGTATATAGTGGATGATTATCACTGTGAATATTATACATATTTTAATAGAAAGTCTCTTAATTTAACACTCCTTTATATTCATCCGTAGTGATGTCATTTTCTGTCACAATTTTTCTTTACCCCCTTTACCTTTTTATCTACATAATTTTTCGTTTTATAATAATATAGTTTTGACCTAAGACCTATAAATTCCTGAATTGGTAATCCACCAGTTTCATCTTTCATTTTTTCTAACTATTTTGCTTGCATCTGAGTATAGAAAGTGTTCATGCAGATAATTTGATGTATCATATAAATCTTTATTTTTTCTATATGTTTATACAAATCTTTCGTTTTAATATCATAACATAATGAATATGTATCAGTAAGCAATAAATTTGCTTTATTTCCGTATTTTTTAATATAATTACAATGAAAAATATACATTAATATTTTACTGATATCTAATATATAAATTCTACATAGATTGGTTGATCAAAGTTTAATCTTTGTTTTTGCATATGATTTCTTGAGAATACTTTTAAGCCTTTAAAATTCGGTTTATTGGCTAATTTGTTCAATTCCTTATTTGTTTTCACTAAATTCACTTCCACTTTATTTTTGTTTTCCATAGTTTTACCACATACTGAATTATTCATTAACCTATGAAAGTGTTTTTCAAATTCAGATTTAGCTTGTTGACGCTTTTTCGTATTTATGTCAACGAAAGGTTCTATCCATGCACTCATGTCAAATTCTAATATTCTGTGGATCTTTTCTAACTTTAGTCATAAATTTAAATATTGTTTCAGTGCTTTATGATGTACAACATATTTTTCTCGTTTACTCATATGAGGAACCAACTTATTTACATTTTCAATTTTAATATTTTCTGGTGCTAATGGTAAAAGATTATGAATATCTTGCAATTCTTTACGACAATTTAAATCAACTTCTAAAATACAACCTTTATCGTTTCTAAGCTTGCAGTTAGGATCTTTCCATTTGAAATTTCCTGTCGAAAACTTCTAAGACATTGCCCATCTGTATAAAATCTTTACATCAATTTACTTTATATAATTATTTGTTTTTTTATTATATGTCACAGGTATATAAGGATTATTTGCTTTTGCATATCGTTTCGATATAGTTGAAATTCATCCTCTTATACCATTTTCAATGAAGAAACACATGTCAGGATCTTTTAATAAATCTAATTTCATTTCTGTATGCTTCAGTAATGCATCGAACGATAATCCTGGGGCTGTGAAATAATGCCCTGGATCAAGTGAATAAGTTTTCATATATATTCCTCAATAGTTTTCAAATACATTAGCTAGAAACAATGTATCTACTCTAAGATACAAATTATGGTAGTCTTTAAATATTTTACAATTAAACTCTTTCCAAACGTTTAATGCTTGCTGATATCCATCCTCTGTTCTGTGTTTATTATTTAGTCTACTGTAAAATTCCTTTCGGAATGGTAAATTTTTACAATTCATATTCTCGTATTAACGTATTCATATGGTAACTCTCTTTTTTGTTAATTTTCTTGAATTGTCCTTTATTTAGAAAGTATTTTGATAATCCTTTGTAATCTGTTAAGTTCTTCGATAATTTATCTACAGATGATAGCATAAATCTAAAAGTATCCAAGAGTTGCAAGTCTCTCGTTATATCTCTATATCTTGCGGATTTTTGTACATGGGACATTTTGCAAAACTGATGAATTTTTAATCAGTTATTGAAATAGCATTTAATTTTCCAGGTCTCTCCCCTAAATCTTTTATGAACAAGTAAACATAGTACTTCGATAAGTTATGCAAAAATATTGTGCTCTAATTGGGACTCTTTATCATTTAGTTACACTTTAGATGAGAGGCTTCTCGGAATACATATACCAGTAAGGTGGTTATGATCTCTGCATTTATAATTTTTTTAGTAAATTCTTTTTCATATACATAACACCTTGATGCGTTTTGATATTCTCGAAATTTATCTGGTGGTAAGTACATCTTTATATGTATATTGTTCTAATAATCCATTTATTCACCTTGTTTCTTCTGCTAAATATTCTACAAACTTCTTAGCAGCATCTTCACCATTATAAATTTCTGGTTTTGAATATTGATCTGCCTCACATTTCTTGTAACAACAAAAGCTCTTCGGTAAGTGTTTTTGTATATTTATAGAATAGCTTGAATTTGGATCTGGTCTACATGAAGATATTGTCTTCAAAGTCAATGAAAAATCAGCATCAATCATAAATGGGTGCCTAATCATTTCCTGTACTGTTCAAATTTCTGTTTATCTCTATCATATATATATATATATATATATATATATATATATATATATATATATATATATATATATATATATATATATATATATATATATTTTGTTGGAGGATGAAGTGAACAGCCATTTATATGATTATGCAATAAATCTTCTCTTCTAAACGTCCATAAACGATATGGACCAACATGTTTTTCGTAATGATTACCTGTTTTAATGAATGGGGTTAAAGACTTTATCAATATATGACTTATATTTTCATTTGTTATTAACAATAATGAAACAACATCTTTATTTTAGTTTTTGTCATCCTAAGTGGGCATAATTCATTATTATGATTGAAACTGTACACGTTTATTGATATATTATTTTATTTTTCGAATAAACTGATGTCTTTTATTTTTACTGGGAATTTTATATCTGTAAAATCTAAATTTTCTGCTTCTGCTTTCAATCTCTTCGTAATTTTTTGACCATTTTTTTGTCTCTGCAAAAATATCATGCCACACACAATTTAAAACACTCATCATCATAATTTTTCATAATGATAAGTTTATAATGCGAGTTTTAAAAATTTGCAGGTAATTCAATGTAGCCAGATCCTAGAATCGGATTGTATTCAACTATCTTTATACTGAAATCTAGTAATTTATCACTTACGCAACCTGATGAATTCCTTGTATATTTTTAAATTTTTTGACTACTTCTTTGTACAAATTTTCGATATCCATAAACTTCTTCGATACACTAATAAATTTTCAAGAGTTAAACCATGCTTCACAGTATTTTTTTGTTCTCAACTCTTACTTTATAGAACTGTACCTTTAAATTTAATTGCACTTTCATATTATCAAACTTTGGTTTTTTAATAACTGACTTTACTTCCGTTATGAATTTTTTCATGAAAACACTAGGCTCGATAATTGTAATTTCAGAAATAGGTATTCTAAGCATTTATCGTGTATAGCCGTTTTGAGACCTTCAAATTTACATCCATAAGTATTTCTAAAGAGTTTCAAAGAATTTTTATGTGTACACCTAATAATCACTTCTTTTTTACATATCTCACAATAATACTTAGATTTATCGAAATATGAATAAGATATTAATTTGTGTTTAAGTTTTTTCTATGTTTCAAAGTCTTCTCATGTCTTTTAAATTCTTTAATTGTGATATGGCAAGCATTACAAAATACATTTAATGTTTTACTCGTTTTATATATTTTTTCTAAAATCTTTTTATAATTTGGATCATTTATAGTTGTTATTTCTAAAGATGTTTCTCTGAATTCCCATGATTGAATGCATTTTTACTGTTACACTAACATCCAATAATAACATATGACAAATTACAATACATCCATTGATTTTTTACCTACCATTTTTAATACATTAAAAATCAACTATTTACAAAAATTAAATAAAATATAAAACACATTGCTCTTAAACGGTTGTGTGTTTGAATTCATCATATCTTCGCATGTGAAGAACGGTGAGCCCTTTACTGTATGTATTTCACTTACTATCCAGCTGCAACGTAATGTGTACTTCCATATACAACCGTCACATAGACAGTAAACTACTAATTTTGCATACAGAGACCACACGTGCAATATTCAACAGGAGTCGTCCTCTTCAAATCCACACATCTTAACAGGGTATAACTATGGCCGCTCAGAATACCCACAGATGGCTTCAGATCAGAGTCCTGCTGGATAACCGGCACGACAAGACACTTCAATCATGACCTCCCATCAAAAACTCGAAAGCATTCTTGTAAGAATTGAACCTGTTGCTCCAAAATAGAAAGCAATAACGCTACCATTGCGCCAGGAGTAACCGGCACGAAGTTATGAATTTTTCAGGTATTTGTGCTAACTTTTTATCAATTTGAGGAGATTTTAGTCGATTTTGTACAAATTATACCTTTTTATCTTATTGTTCATGCAATGCTGATTTTTAATTTCGGTAATACACAGAAGAATGATCTTGTGCGATTACTGTTACAAGAAATAATTTTAAAAATAATTTGTTATTGGTAATGCAATATTAAATGTTATTTTTGATATTACATGGAAGAATTATCTTATACGATTACTATTACACGAATAACATAGCTAATTTAAATCCCCATGATTCCTATACGTATGAATAATATACCCTGTGTGTCGATTAAAGCGTGTGTGGGTCATGCCAGACCACATAGCCGTCTTACAATATAACTCGAATAGCTACTAAGCAAGGGTATTAGAGCTACGTCGATAAAGAATCAAAATATCTTATTACAAATTCACATGGATGCATATCTTATTAATATTGAACACATACACTCTATCCCATCAATATGGGTAACTAAAGAATAAGACAAAAACTTACACGCTACATTTTCTTCTAACGCAATACAGACAACATTGGCGTACCGGAATAACTAAAGTAAACAGGAATAGCGCAGACGCTACAGAACTATCAGATTATTTGAACGCAAATTATGGCAATCGTTTTGAGTAATGTAATGTAACTTTTGACGTGAGACTATTGCTATTGTTTATAAAAAATATTGCAATTGTTGACGGTTCATAGATGTTCATAGTTCAGCAGAAAAAAGGTGCAAGTCATCAGAATATAAGATGTTATTCAGCAGAATAGAAAGCGTAGTCCAGCAGAACCGGTGTAACTGAGCACAATAGAAGGTATAAATCACTTCAATAGAAAATGCAATTCACTTAAATAGAAAGAGCAATACAACAATGCACAAAGAGCAATTCAGCTGAACAGAAGGTGCTATTTAGCAGAATAGGAGGCGCAATGCAGCAAAAATATAAATAACAAAAATAGGTGAAGGCAGAAATAAATACATGTTTAGCTCTAACTTCATCAAAGTTCATAGTCATCGAGTGTTATCGAAGCGCTCACGGAATGATGATGTAGCGTTCATAAAACGTTTACTGAATGTTGATGAAATCATCGTATAAAGTTAATCCTAACCAAAAAGTGTTTAGGTCCCGAGTAATTTCAACAGGGAACCAAATTTATGTTTTATTGCAAAACTACGAAAGGACTTGGCCCCACATGAATACGAGAATTTTTCACCAAAGTATTTTGTGTTTCTCTCGAAGTGGTGCGAGGTGGCCCATATTTTACTTTTGCAACGAAAAGGTGATTATACACGTATACGGACACTATACGCATTGCACATTTATATATTTCTTTCAGAGGTGTAAGAGAGAATATCAGTTATATTTCCTACTATACATAGGGTACCAACAATCCAACGATTTAAAAATGCAATATTTTAAAATCAATGTCTAATGATATAATAAAAAAATCCATCGGAAATGGTGTTTTTTATTACAGAATTTATTTTTAAATTTCAACAATAAGTCGTTCATACTGCGTAGCGAAACCCGTGGTGCATCGCTAGCTCATGCAATAATAATGAACCTATCAGCCGGAACCTGTCTTCGCAGGCAAACCATGACGCTTCATAAGAACGTGTAGTAATGTAAGAAAAACTTTCCTACGCCCGATAACACAGGGAGAACAGCAACGTTCTTGCCAACGGGCAAGAAATAAAAAAATATTGAAAAAAATATTGAAATAATAAATATTGGTTTGTAGCCCATCGGTAGCTCACACTACCTGACATTCCTCTCGTTAGTTATCTGCTCTTAACCAATTACGGTGGTGTATGAGGATAATACACCCATCAGGAGAAAGCACGCGACCTCAGACGAACTCTAAAAATTGAACACTAATACTGTTTATTCGATTATCTTCGTCTGCTTTGCCAAGTTTTGAGGTAGAGAAATTGAACGTACAGAAACGGAACGTAAAGAGCTTGATTAAAACTTTTGCATGCTTTTGGAAACCAGTGGAATCGGTTCTGTGGACGATAGTCCCTCGAGTTACGTTCGTCCGTAGGTTGTTTCGTGATGAACTTACGTGGTTGTGAGCATTCTGCTTCGCCCGCTGGCAAGAACGTTGCTGTTCTCCCTGTGTTATCGGGCGTAGGAAAGTTTTTCTTATATTACTACACGTTCTTATGAAGTCTCATGGTTTCCCTGCGAAGACAGGTTTCGGCTGATGTGTTCATTATTGTTGCATGAGCTAGCGATGCACCACGGGTTTCACTACGCAGTATGAACGACTTATTGTTGAAATTTAAAAATATATTCTGTAATAAAAAACACCATTTCCGATGGAGTTTTTTATTATATCATTAGACATTGATTTTAAAATATTGCATTTTTAAATCGTTAGATTGTTGGTATCCTATGTATAGTAGGAAATATAACTGATATTCTCTCTTACACCTCTGAAAGAAATATATATAAATGTGCAATGCGTATAGTGTCCGTATGCGTGTATAATCACCTTTTCGTTGCAAAAGTAAAGTATGGGCCACCTTGCACCACTTCGAGAGAAACACAAAATACTTTGGTGAAAAATTCTCGTATTCATGTGGGGCCAAGTCCTTTCGCAGTTTTGCAAGAAAACATAAATTTGGTTCCCTGTTGAAATTACTCGGGACATAAACACTTTTTGGTTAGGATTAACTTTATACGATGATTTCATCAACATTCAGTAAACGTTTTATGAACGCTACATCATCATTCCGTGAGCGCTTCGATAACACTCGATGACTATGAACTTTGATGAAGTTAGAACTAAACATGTATTTATTTCTGCCTTCACCTATTTTTGTTATTTATATTTTTGCTGCATTGCGCCTCCTATTCTGCTAAATAGCACCTTCTGTTCAGCTGAATTGCTCTTTGTGCATTGTTGTATTGCTCCTTCTATTTAAGTGAATTGCATTTTCTATTGAAGTGATTTATACCTACTATTGTGCTCAGTTACACCGGTTCTGCTGGACTACGCTTTCTATTCTGCTGAATAACACCTTATGTGGATGATTTCCCGGGTCTGGGCAGATTGTTAGACGGCATGGGACTTCGGTATTGAACCAAGAATGGGCCAAACGGCTCGTTCCTATTGCCTTATTCTATTCTATATTCTGATGACTTGCACCTTTTTTCTGCTGAACTATGAACATCTATTCTGCTGAATTACACCTGTTCTGTTGATTTGCAGTTCTGTTTTGCGATGAGTTCCACAGTATTCTAATGTGATATAATTTTTCGTCCTAATTACATTTTTTTTGTAAAGTTACATATTTTAAACTAACGAAAAAAGACCAATAACTCCCCATTGATTACATATAAAATTGTGGGCTAAAACATTATGAAGTTAAATATTGAGGTCAAACATTCTAATATCAAACATTATGAGAGCCAGTGTTGTAAAGTCAAACGCCATGAGGACAAAGATTATGAGATCAAACAGGCCTTTGAGTGGAAATAATATCCCATGGTCAGCTTACGGACTCAGCTGTGAGTGGCTAAATTTCATTGAATTTTCAGTGTAAAGGAATGTCTTCATTTACGTGTGCCTGGACAGCTATAACTAGTACGTGTCTCAATTTCAATTATGGTGCTAACATTATTTAAACACGTTTTAGTGTTATGGCCAAGTACACATAAAATGATATTATGTGATGTATTTTTACGGTAAACAACAGATAATATAGCAGTTCAGAATGATTGCCCACAGAAAGGTGAAATAAACAGTACCGTTACCGATACAAACAAGGGCAGGGGGTATAGACATTGTCTCTCTATATAACCAGCCCACCCTCTGGTGAGCGAATAGATCTGATATTTAAGGGCTTAACTGCTTTTTCTTTAGTATAAATAACGAATAGTTATCTGAAATTTATAATGTTTGTCGTCGGTTGGGTAGCATTCATTTCTGACTACATATCAGCATCCTGTTTTATGTGTTAACGTAATATTGTATTCTGATATGTATTTTCGTTTTAGAATAGAATACATACGTACAATATGGCCACAGGAACGAGCTGTTTGATTCATTCTTGGGCTCCTACCCAGCCCTATGTCGTCTAGCGTATAGGCATCAATCACCCACATGCAATTCAATTATACATAGATACTTCAAACCCTTGCATACACCTCTATCACAAGCCTTTCAGTCACGCAAACGAAAGTTAGTGCCTGGGATGTTCTGAAACTTCTTCTTAATGGTTTATGGTCGTTAATTCTATTTCGCACGTTATCGTTTCTGTCAAAAAGCCCTTCTGGGGTAACGTCGTTGAAGTCGTTGAGATATTTATAGGGTTCAATGAGTTGTATTCGCAGTCTTCTTTGTTCATGAAGATGCGCTTGAGCTGCTGGAGATGCCTTTCGTAATTGAAATTTTGGAGTGCAGGATCATCTTCGTCGCTTTACACCGAATTTTCTCCATTTTATAAATGTTTCTTCGTGGGGTACGAGACCACAGTTGCACTGCATATTCTAGATACGGCTGCACTTATAGAGCAGTAAAATGATGTTTTTCTGACATTATTCACAGTTTATTATAGTAAAATCAAGGATTCTTCTCGTATTTTTGACATTTTTTTCTACTAGTGTCATGCTTGAGATTTTCAGTGATAATGATACTGTGATCTCTTTATCGTTGTACTGCTTCAATAGGTTTGTCGTTCATCGTATGTTGGAAATGCCGATTATTAACAAAGCGTGCATGACTGAACAATATTGAAGGTCATTTGCCAGGTTTCAGTCCCTTGAGGTAGACGGTTCAGGACTAATTGGATAGTTATTCTCTTTCTTCCACTGACCGCTTTGTGATAGTTTCGTGACATCGGTAAATTTGTTGATTTTACAGATTATTCCGTCGTCATGGTCGTTAATGTAGATGATGAAGAGAAGCAGGTCTAAAACACTCCCCTTGGTAACTTGATTTTACATGCGTCAGATCACTGGCTTTATCTTGAATCATCGTGCATTGAGTGCGACGAGTGAGCCAGTTTCGTATCCATCAAAAGTAGTGGCCTCATATTTTATGTGCCTCCACTCTAGTTATTAGTCTTGGGCTTTAGGTATACAAAGTGTCAGGGAATAGAACCGATTACTGTTGTCCTTGTCTCTCCTAGCCTCATTCCAGAGAGAGCTATTCATCAAAGTCGTAAAGTCCCAGCTTACGATTATTTGAGAAAACTGAACTTTTTCCCTATGCCTCAGTGATACTTGCGCTGTGGCTACTTCGATGGATGGGTCGATGCAAATGTAGCCCCAGTGAAGACTGGCATTGATGAAGACTGCAGTTATGTTTGCTTTTCGCAAATTACCATCGGACAGTTCTGGGTTCGCAGCTTTCGAACTATTGTATGGACGCCCAGTTAGGAATCCACTGACCGTACTTCGGGACTTGTGGGAAGATAATTCATTACAGATGGAGCAACACTTTACCACACCGTTATTGACCTTCAAGCCAAACTACAGGAGACGGCCAAGTCGGCGGCCAAAAACTCCTTTATTAGCTCCGTTAGGTACAAAGCTTATTTTGATTTCAAATCATCCTAAACAGATTTTTCGCCGTTGGAGACAAAGTTTTCATCCTCCACTCAGATGAACAGCAAAAACTGTTGATGTCGTTGAGTCGCCCTTGGAAAGTGTTAGAAAGGCGTAACAATTGTTACGCCTTTCTAACACTTTACAATGTAAGCTATGTTTTAGACATTAAAAATAGCCCTAAGCTTTATCATGTAAACTTGCTCAAACGGTATTTCCGCTGAAGTGTAACTAATTTAACACGTTTGTTGCGATGCGACCTACCGGTGGGTCACTTAGGTTAGGTTCTGTAATTTTTTCCAAGTCTTTTAGTGATTATGTATACAAAGTAAAGATTTGCACCGGCTAGGAAATCGCAACAAACGTGTTAACTTTTTTAGAAACTTGTACATTTTTTTTTCTTTTTTTTCAGCTCTAAATAGTGTCATCGATCAATTTTCCGACGGTGGAACTGACCTCCCCATTTTTCTCCAGGAGAAAGAGACAATGGTAACTTAACACGTTGCCTCCGATTGCCTGGCCGGTGTAAATCTTCACTTTGTACATATTATTACTAGAAGGTACTGTAAAATTTACTGAACCTATCCTAAGTGGGCCAGTCAACGTGTCGGAGTAAACGTGTTAGAAGTAAATCCCGCCCATAATCCTGAAAAGCGGAGAAATGATGAGGAATTATGCTCATCATTTTCAGATTTTTTCTCAGATATACCCGGTTGTACGCAGACTGTCCCACACGATATAGAATTAACTGTACCTAGATCCGGTAGGGCAAAATCTTACCCCGTGCCTGTGCATCTAAAACCTCTCTTTGAAAAAGAAGTGGAAGGATTAATGAAATTAGGAATAATCCAACCATCTGTTTCTCCATTCTATTCCCCAGTAGTGATGGTTTGAAAGCAAGAAGGCTCGTACCGGTAAACAGTAGATTTTAGATACTTAAATTTCATTACTGTATTTAGAGCGGAACCCACTGGTGCATCATGGAGGAAGATTTCCCTAAATTTGTGAACTGTATGTATTTTTTCAGAAATTGATCTGACTCATGCTTACTAACAGAGTCCACTCACTGAGCTCGCTTGAGAGCTTAGTGCCTTTCAGACGCACAAAGATTTGATGGAGTTTACTCACATGCCGTTTGGCACGTTATGTGTATGTACTACCAATGTTTCTTAGATGAGGATAGTGTTAGATGGACTCCCTGATGTATCCTCTTATTTTGATAATATTTTTATACACTCTGTTTCATGGCAAAATCATGTATCTTCATTCCACTCGGTCCTTGAATGCTCGCGACTACATGGGCTCACAGCTAAATTTGCTAAGTGTCGGTTCGGTTACCACGATACGAATTATTTACGTTTCATCATCGGCGACAACAAACTAAAGCCGAAGGACGAGAAAAACTGGGCTTTGACTAAAGTGGCTCCTCCCACTACGAAGAAAAGCCTTCGGTTCTTGCTTGGATTGGTGCCTTTTTATCCGAAATCTATACCGAACCTGGCCACGCTGACAGAACCTCTCACGGAAATGCTGAGGAATAGAGTCAGTGAGCCTCTTGCTTGGGGAGAAGATTTTTTGAGAAACTTAGAATCCATCAAAGAGTTTCTTTCTAAGGAGCATGCCCTCGCTCTAACGGATTCTTCTAAAACTTTCGTGTTGCGTGCAGATACCTCCAACGAGGGATTAATCGCCGTTCTGTTGCAGTATGAAAACGAGACTCCTTTACCTACAGCCTACGCCAGTCGGAAACTACTTCCGAGAGAGCAACACTACTCAACAATTGAGCATGAATGCCTGGCGATAGTTTTCGGCATAGCAAAATTCAAGTATTACCTTTTAGGTAAAGAATTCGTGTTACAGGTGGACCATCGACCTCTTGTGTACCTTTAATAAATTAGTATACATTGCATTGCATTGTGTTTCCGTGTAGTATACATTGCAGGATAAGACAATGTGGGTGTGGACCTCCTCATCCGGGCATAATCACTTAAACTTTGTATATTTTGATGGCCTTTGTGTTCCTGTTTGACGTACATAGTACACAAATTCGTATGCGTGTAATAATACCAGTTACGCTCAGTTTCTTATGTGTAGAAATCTAGCTAGGTTATGAATCCATTCCCTGTAAACTTTATTAAATCTTTTCTTCTTTAAAAAAGATTTGTCTTAGAGTGGGATGCATGTCAGGGAATGGATACGATTTTCTTCCTCGTAAAGACTTTTTCTTTATTTCTATGATCGGTCGATCCCATTTGGTTTTTCAGTGTGCTGCCCTTCCGTCCTGCAAGTGGTAAGAAACTAAACAGAGCCGCCGAGTATTAACTTTGTGATATTGGAAGTTAGATTGTTAATATTTGTTTATTCTTTATTACAGAAACTGTTTCCTTTTCTCATCAGGCCTGACCTCTTCGGTGGCACTTCTACTCGTGTCAGTTCAGCATCGGTGAATGACTTGAATAAGTTGAAGAAATTAAACTCTGCTTTAGATTGCGAGATGTTCAGTTTCGACCTTTCGAGGCCTGCTGAATATAGTTTCTGCTCGAGCAGAATTTGGCCATTCTGTTAACAGCTAGCCTTCCGTCAATTAAATTAGTTCATTGATTACTTTTGTATTTTGTGTTTGTTACTTGTAAATTAGTATTAAATTCTACAAGTATTATTTATTCTTCCTACTAGAGATGTTTTGTTTTTCGGACTTTTACTAATCTTTCTATTGTTCTACTTATGACAGATGTAAAACTGATTGGGTAATAGTTACTGGGTGTTTGTATGTTCCCTTTTTTCAAAATAGGAGTGATATTTGCCAGCTTTCAATCTTCTGGAACAATCCCAGTTTCGAGCGACGAATTGAAAATGTTTGCTAAGGGTTAGCAAATTACTTCGGTTGTTCCTTTGGGTACTCGGGAAGCAAGGCCGTCGGGTCAGATTCATTTACATGGGTTCAGAGGGATGATTTGTTTTTCTACTTCTCTTATATTGAATATGTAGTTTGTCATAATTTCTTCTAAGGTTATGGCGTGAGGTTGAGGAATTTCAGTTTAGTCTTCGAGTGAACACACGTGTGGTATGTATTTAGAATTAAACTCTACTTCTGTTGTCTGTCCGAGTGGACATCTAGGTCAACTAGTGGGCCAATAGTATCTCTTTTGAATCGTCAGTCATTTGCGTATCTATAGAAGTTCTTTGGGTTGGTTTTTGCTTGTACTAACACTGCAATTTATTTCGCTCTGTATGTTTTATTGTTTGTTCAAAAACTCTATAGGTGGGGATATGTGTTTGACGATAGGATTTTATCTGGTATCTTTTAAATCTTCTGTAGGAATTTTGTCTGGCATTTATACGGTGCTTAATTTCTTGTGAAAAACAAGGAGGGTTATTGGATAGTCTTATTCGCTTTGTTCGAATGTGGCGCTCAGTATCGGTATCGACTTTTTCTTCAAGTATCTTGAAGCATTGCTCGGCGTTTTTGTTCTTCATTAGTACTTCGTAGTCAAAACTGCTGAGCTCCTCTTTCATTAGTTTGGAGGTGGCCCGTTTGTAGTTTAGGGAGCTTTTGAGTTGAGTCATATCGTTAGGCTCGTGGACTTGAAGTGCAAAGTGTATCATATGGGGATCACCGATCACCGATCTTGACCGTCACTTCCAATTCAATTATACTGAGGTTAGAGGTCATCATGACCAGGTCAAGGATATTGTTTGTCTACGAGGTTTGTTGACATGCTGCTTTAGGGAAATTGGGTTTATCAGATCGATAAGCTTATATTAGAGCTAGTCGAGCCAAATTAGCTCGACTTTGACGAGTAGTCCAGTTTATGTAAGGTAGATTGAACTTACCCATTAGTGTTTCATGAAAAGTACTGAGAATATTTTCAAGAAAACCATAGACTTCATCCTCATTAGCTGCTGTACAGGTTGGGTTTCTATATACGAATGTAATTTTGGTGGTTTTTCTTTGCTGTAGGCGGATGGTGAGATGTAGTTCTTTTTTTCATGTTACTCGTTTGGTCCTAAATTCTGGCTGCAGTTTTTCTTTTATGTAGATAATAACGCCACCACCTCTGTTACTGAAGGAGGGCTTGTCGATGTTATGGTAGACGTATTTTTTTATGAGACTCGCGCTGGGAGATGCTTACCATTTAGATCTAACCACGTTTCATTGACGACTATGATATCGTGTGATACGGTTGATGCAATGGTTTGTATATCGTGCATTTTTGGCAGGATACTTTGCACGTGGCCAACTTGTATCTTTAGGTGTCCGTTAATTTGGTCGGTATTTTTGCTTTCAGTTTGTTTGCCTGAACTGGGTTTATCGTTATCTTTATTAGCTGCCTTCGGTGGCAGATTTTCATTATTTACTAATTCACAATTTTTCACTGAAGATTGTGTTCCGCCCAGATGTGAGCTCGCTCCTGCTGCATTCATTTCATTGTCGTGATGGTGTTGTGGTGGTACGTTTCTAGTATATTTCTTTTCCCATATTGCCGATTGGCTGATGAGAGTTTTGTGGCTTTACAAGTGTTTCTTGCATCACCAGAGTTTTGTGTTGCAGAGATGAGCTCAAGTATTGTCTTGTGTTTGGTGCGCTGTTCGTTTCCCTAGTGGCAGGTACAGTTAGAAGCGTTATGTAGTCGTGGGGTGTATGTACGTACAAGAACGAGCTTCTCATGACCTCTGATTTATCATGCGTTTTCAAGAAGCGTCTGATTTCGTATTAGGGGGAATACACGAGTCCCTATTTTGCGATTAATTTTTTACTTGTTGCTACTGCACTGAATTTTAATTCGACTCAGATATTAACCGAACTGGTTGGTCGAATTTGGGTTAGTACCATTTCCATCAATTTTAGATGTTGGCATTAACGCAGTAATTTCGAACGTGGGGCCTACGCCCCACTGTAGGTAATCAATAGTAATAAGGGGGCAATATTAAAAAAAATACTAATATCAACAATTTTTTATTTAACCCTATACATGTAAAAATTACAAATTTATTGAGTAAATTGTAATCACAGCCTAGCTGAGCACAACAGTTTGTGTAATTTAGTCAAGTGTTTACCTACTAATATTATCGTTTTCCTGACTCCAGCTATTAGCGTGGCTTCTGACTTGTTTATTTTTGCAGTTCTTCATCTGCTGTCAAAAAAGAGTTTTAGTCAGCTGCTAAACACTCTCACTGAACTAAAACACAGAAAAAACTAACTACAGCCAAATTAAATGTAGACAATAAAGCATGGAAACAGTTGACATGATTTTCATTATGATTATTGATCTTGTTATTATCCGCAAATAATGTACAGAAGTAATCATTCATTGATCTTGTCACAATAATATTAATTTAAAACAGTGAATATAAAGCCTAATATTTACCTGAAACGGTAACTGCATGTTGACATTGTGCCTTGTGTCTTACAGTAGTTAAATATGAAATTGATTTTCCTATGTATGTAACTATTTTATTTTCATTTCTCAGTTACCCCCATGATGAATAAAATGAACAGTGAACATGCCAACAAAAGTTCACCACTATTAAGATGAGTACCTGCTGTTTGGGTTTATACCAGCGAATCATGATGAAAGGTTGCCTTTTGTCTGTTGTGCCTCTTTTCGTATGATTTTTATCACATTTTGCTATGAGAAGAGAAATTTCATAACTAGCCTCAAGACCACGATCGTTGCTTGCACTTCTTACAGAAAACAATGAATTTATTGTTGATCTTTTTTCAAACTATTTTTTTAAAGATTTAAATACTCTATTTTTGAATGAACATGAATACACTGTTTTCCCGCCATTTTGCGATTTATTTATCGCGGACTCGCTCTTTCATGGGTTTTCAAAAATATTGATGTAAAATATTTATCGTGGTGTTTTTGCTGTTTTGCGGGTTTTTGAAGTACTCGTTTGCCCATATGTAGTACGTGTGGTACAATATGGTGTGTATTTGATGAATTTTGCATTAAAATATCACAAAATGTATAAAATATATTGTGTATGTGTGTGTATATATTAATTCTAATGGTAAAAGAATAGTAAAAATCATGAAAAATTACGATTTACGCAAGGACTACTGTAAACAGGACGTGCACGGTCATATAATGGACTACATTAGCGGAGGCAAGTTCACTGATTTCAGTAAGCCACCAACTGTCGCAGTGCGAACATTGTCGTATTCTGTCACTCGGTTTGAATCGGACATTGTTTGTTTTGAGGCACATTGCTGCATTTCTAAGTGGATGCTGTTTGTTTACAAAAGTTTATTGCTAATTATATGTATTAAAAATGTCGAACAAGTGTGGGGTTGTGAACTGTCGAGGTAATTACAATAAGGAGAACAGGTGCCGCGTGTTTCGCCTGCTAAAAGAGCAGTCTGAGAGACAGAAGTGGCTTGATGTTCTTCCACCTCGTGAAAACTTTGTTGTTAATCCAGACAAGTTTTTTATTTGTGAGATACACTGGGGTGCTGACCCACCTTTGATCAAATTGTATGGTAGTTCTATGCGACCTGGAATCCCTCCCAGTATCTTCAATGTGCCTGCTTCATGTCTGCCATATCCAAAACTTGCACCTCGTCCGGCGAAAGTGGAAGACCAATAACTGAACTTCATTTGATGCTTTCAAACCTGAACGTAACCTGCAGAAGCAGTACAAGAACTTGATTATTTCAAGATCGAAAGAAAAGCTTGTGTCTTTGTTCATGGCCGACAACTTCAGTGAGTCCCCAATAACGTTTAGTGCGTTCAAGAACGGCAATAGTGTACCACTGTTTAAGAGACTTCATCCTAACAATGGTTTGAGATCGTATCCTCAATTCGACGAAACTGTGCGCTTGGCAATGAAGTATGACATCCCGTTGACAAAACGATCCAAAATGTTGTCACTCTCCTTCAAGCTCACACATCAATCTGTGTCGACACCGAGTAGGAGAAAAAGTTGGTATTTTTGACACGTCAGTTGGAACTTTTATCACAGAAGTAGTTTTACATGAATGATAATTGTTTTACTCCTGAATCACACCCAAAGTGTAATTATGAACAGCTCAGAGGCTTTTTGGTGCTGCCATGCAAATGCAAGCAGCAGTACATTACTTCATCTATTGACAAGGACCAGGTGCTGAGGGAAACATTTGACAAAGTCCAGACACTGCAGTAGAAAAATGTTTCATTTGGTAGATGTACAGATTCGCCCAACTGTTTCATTTTCCCTGACAACTCCACATGTGTGCACTTTTGATTTTGCCAGATGTGGACTGTGTTTCATCAAGGAAGCCCGTCACCGTGCCTGCCGCCAGAAAAGACTATTGCAGATCTTGTCGACACTGGCCAGCTTCAGTGGAATTGACATTGACTGTCCCAAGATGTTTCGACGTCTGGCAAATGTTCTTTTGAATGGACTCTACAACCTAGAAAAAGACCAGCAGAATACTGCAGTCTTTCTTCGGACCTCTGTAAAGAAGGCCCGGTTGGCTGACTAATCGCTGCCGTTTGGTAGTTTTTTACTTCTATGTCTGTTTGTTTATTTGCATGAATGTTTGGATGTTTGGTTATATGCATTGGAAAAAGTTTAACTATAATCCATTTTGTAAAGTCTAAAACTGCAGCAACTTGGCTTTCTATGAAGTGGCCACTAAGCTCATACAATAATACATGTTAAGTCCGTCTAAAAGTTGTATTTCAAAGCATTGTAGTGCTTAAAACGATATAAAATTCAATGTAAAACCTTATTATCCCTTCTATTGCTTAAAAGAAGTAATTTGTGATCAATTTATCCAATAGAAAATGGTATGTTACTAAGAATGCAATGGCCTCCACTAGCGTAGTCCACCATATGGCCGTGCACGTCCTGTTTATAGTCGTCCTTGGATTTACAGTAAATAGTGTTTACTTAGTGGATGAATACATTGAAAACGAAAAACTTCACTTTGTACGCATAGTCACTAAAAGGATCGGAAAAAATTACAGAACCTAACCTCAGTGGTACACATACGTACCACTTCGTAGTCAACGTGTTAACAGTGCTGCAGAGTAGGTAACTTTGTGACATTGGAACTTAGATTTGTGACATTTGTTTATTCTTGATTACAGAAACTGTTTTTTCTTCTCATCAGGCCTGACCTCATCGGCGGCGCCTTTACTCGTGTCAGTTCAGCATAGATTAGGTAACATGAGTTAAACTATGAAGTTAGGTAGGTATCAGCATCGAATAGATAGAATGGTGAGCTTGATGGGCAGCTTTAGCTCGTCACATGTTTAGTAACGTGCTTTCGGAGTCGGCTGAACATAATTTCTGTTCATGCAGAATCCGACTCGTTTGTCGCTTGTAAGCTTTCCATTAATTTAACTTGTATAACGAGTACGAGGTTGTTCAGCATAGAACCTATAGAGTAGGAATCTTGATACTCAGCTGTTGTTTGTCAGATGTTTAATAACGCACCTTCGGGGCTGACTAAACATAGTTTCTATTTCTGGAGAATCTGACTGCTATGTCGCTAGCAAGCATTTTGATAACTTAACTTGTTCATTGAGTAGGATATCGTCCAACATGTTTTTGTTTTTGTTAATTGTAAACTATGGATGTTAAATTCTATGAATATTATTAATTCTTCTTCCTTAAATAAAGGGCGGGAAAGAGTTTGAAGCCATTCTTTGTCAAAACCTGTGGAGCTAAAACTCGTCTTCATACTTATCAGAGCGCATACATTTTTAGAACATTTTGAAGCTACCTTCTACCATAACCTAGGCCAAACGTTTTGCTTCTTTCAGTCCGTCTTTACTTCATTGATGAGACTGATACCTCTGTCATTTTTGTAATCTTTCGAAAATGATCTGTTTTATCACAATTCTAACATCGAATATTCACATTTTTCCTAACTGAAATAAACTCATCTGATTCACGAAGAGGTACAGAGTAGCTAATGCTTTTGCTATGCAGACAGGGGAATAGAGGATTGCATTTCCTCTTTCTATGTACCTGTTGGAATCGAACTTTGCATTTTTGGTTGACTTCCGTATTTGCCTCTGATGCTTCAACGGCTGGCGTTGTATTTGCGATAATGTGCTACGTCGGTGTTTTTGGTAAACACAAGGACTGCGAGAAAAGCGTACAGGAACTTTTTCAACATTTTTCTGGGTTCTCTGTGTTCTTCTTTTATGTTACAGTAGAGTCTATCTAAATAAACATCGATAGTCTTATTGATCATTCTCTGGAGATTTGTTTAATTACGCTCTATCCTACAGCGTTCGATAATCATATGCCGCTCTTGTCTTTTTGAGTGTTCATGATCCATATACTTGGGATATTAAACAAACAAACAATCTTTATTTCCAATCGAGTACATATACATTAGTACATTGGTTTTTCAAATTCTTAAGGTTAACATTCTAAGAGTAAGGGTGATGGTGAGCTTCATTCGACGATCCCGGGAGGTTGATGGGCGTCTTCATGGGCTGGGAGTTGAGTGCTTAGCGGGTTGAGTGCACGGCGCGGCGTACGAGAAATAACTCGAGTCCATGGCCGGTTTCGAACCCGCGGCCTTTCTACATGAAGCAGAGACCCGATACAGAACACGGGCCGCAGACCACTCGACCACGGTGGCTATCATGCTGAGTCAGATGAATCTCGAGTTCATGATGTAGTGTTTGCGTCTTCTCGACCTGCGAACAATTCTAGTGAAAACTCACGTCCAAAATCGGCAGATTTATATCCCTGTGAAACTTTAACTATACAAGGTGGTCGGGATTCACTTGCAGCTTTGTTTCCTAATATCACTTTTTCTTACAGTGATAGATCGTCGTGAGACAATCCGTTTGAACTGCCAGACATTTGAGACTGCAGTATTTACTTTTTGTTTAACGCCAGGTTCTCATTTATACAGCATACGTAAAAATCATCTACACCACACTATAAGAATACAATTCGTGAGAGGGACTTGTGTGTTCAGGGTCTTCGGGTGAATGTCAGGTTTATTGATTACGCCCTATGTGTTCTGGCGCTAATGCGAGTTTCCTCGGTTATACACGTTCTGTTCGAGCGCCAGTGTGAGTGCATTTTAATCTTGTTCTTGAGGGGGGGGGGGTTCTGAAGAAGCAGACGATAGATTGTACCAATGTTGTGAATGCTTCTCTAAAGCAGGTAGTGAAACTCTTTTTCTTCTTCATGTAAGTATACAAGATAGAGTTTATTGACAACTCCCGGTAACTAACTCATCAGAACTCTAAGAGATATATAAAGTATATTAAAGAGTACTACGAAAAAACTAAGAGTAACCTGATGAAGCTGTGACTTCCTATCGACAGAAGAATATTGATGGTTTCTTCACGAGGTGGAGTGATCCAACCTCAATGCGCGTAGTCCGATCCGTGTTTGCACATCTGAATCAGCAAATGTTTTAGAACCAGACATTGAACTATTGAATCTGCTAATATTTCCAAATCAGGCATTGTTTAGACGATTTAACAGAAAGATTAATGTCCGTCATTTTATTATTTCTAAATCTTGATTTGGCACATCTGCCGAGATCATGCGATTACGGGCTGTATACTGACAAAACAAGAAAGTGAATTTAACAGTAGATATACATACTTTCATCAGGTTGGTGCAAAAGTTGTTGCCGATTTTGAAGAGAAGAACTGAAAATTATCTGAATCAATGTTATGTCTATTTCTATTGTTGATTTACAATATCATGAGTTATTTAAACCTCTTTCTTTCAGATTATTAAGAAATCATTCATATTTTGCTTCATTGTTTGCACTTAAGTTCAACCAAACTGAAGAACATATCAGACATGCTTTACTCTACAAGTTTCATAGAGATTTCAGTGCAAGTGCTGCAGCACAAAGCGTTCAAAGTGCATATGGAAATGATGCTGTGAAGGAGAGAACTTGCAGATGGTGGTTTTCCCGTTGTCGTAAAGGAAATTTCAATTTGAAAGACGAGGCTAGAGGTGGTCGCCCAAAAAAGCTAGATTTCGAGTGTTGGAAGGTGCTGTTACTGAAAATTTGACGGTAACCTCGAGGGAACTGACTAACCAATTTGAGGTAACCCAAATAACCCATATATACGCCAACTAAACAAATGGAAAAAGTTTCAGTACTCAGAAAATAGGTTCCGCGTGAACTGTCTCCTGAGAACCTGCGCCAACGTGTTTCTTGTTGCGAGCCCACACACAGCACGACAGACCAAAGCTTTCATAGAAGAACTTGATTGGGAGGTTTTACCCCATCCAGCATATTCTCTGACCTCGTCCCTTCTGATTATCACTTATTTCGAAGATTACAGAACCATTTAAATGGCCTTAGGTTGACATCACGGGAAGAGATTAAAAATGAGTTAGATTCATATTTCGCATCAAAACCTAAAGAATTTTACAAACGAGGCATATATAAACTCGTTGACAGATGGAATCAGGTCATAGAAGCCCCAGGATTTTGTTATGAATGAATTCTTCAAAAATAACTATTTTTTCATTCTCAAAATTGAGCTTAAAAATCGGCAAAACCTTTTGCGGATAACGTTCGACGCTTCCACCCTAAAGCATTTGCAACAGAGTGAACAACACTACATTGCTCATATATACAAATAATATAGTTTCAGTTCTTTAATTTTCGAATAAAAATACCAGTATTTTGCATCAAATTGAACGATTTTTTCTATACCAAGAGCAACAACAAAGATCTTCTCCAGTTAATCCTAATTATTTTTCTTTGTAACTCCCAACAAAAAGTGGCAAGGGGACCAGGCGGGTTCATTTAGCCAAAATCTAAAAGTTTTACGAATGTGCATATTTACAGATAATGAAAGATAAACATACTGCGTAGGTTCTGTAAAAAATTTTGGGTTGTACAAGGACGGGAAAGGGGTGTGGGAGGAGTGGGAAGGGGCCCCGTGTAGGGTAGGGAGGGGATCTCGAAGGATCTCTTGGCCCGTGTACTGGAAGTCTTCGTGTCCCTGACCAAACCAAGCCTTTTCAATAAATGGCTCTTCAACCAGACGCAGAACAAGAATCAGTCCGTCCACTGCAAGCTCTGGCGGACGCGCCTTAAAACCAAGTTTGCCCACCTTGAGTGCTCTGTCTTTGCTGCAACTGTCACGGCCCTTCAGCCCAACCTGGGGAATGTCCGTAGACACGTCCTTGTGGCTCTTGGACTCATTTCACGAACAGCTATGAAAGCAAGAAAGAAGAAGTAAACGACTCCGGCGAAGGGACCACCAGCAAAGAAGAAGAGGATCTCCAATGACGAACCTTCCTGCAGCTACAACCCCGGCGGATTCAAATCTTCACGGCACTCCACCTTCAAAAACACCTCAGCACTCCCACTCTGCAGTACTGAAGCGTCTTATGATCTATCAGTAACATAACTGAGTTGATACATAGTACATGACCTCCTAAAGAGGAACCCGGAACCTTCGGGTTCCAAAAAAGTAAAATCATCAAACAAAAGTTGACTCTCCTGAAAAACTTTGTTTTCGGGGGCGCCAAAGCCTACTTCTTTATCATTATTCGACAGAGAGAAGCGTGTGAAGGCTCTTTCGAAAGAGCAGAAAGCCTTCTAGATATAAACGTAAAGATATTACAATGTTATAATTAGATCAAAAGATATAGCCAATAAAATTAAAAAATGCAAAAATTCAAAACCCCAAAAAATTAAAAGTTAAATATATATGAAACAAAAAACAATCCAAAGATGTCTCTCAGTTATGCTGTAGAGAACTTTTAATTCATTCTAAATAGCCCTCACACGTCGAAATTTGAAGGAGAATAGTCTACGGAAGTTTCCTCTAAAATTTTACGTTCTCTTTTTATAACTCGTTTTCTATGCGTCAAATCCAAAAATGCCCATGAACAAAATCTTTCTTTTTCTTTTTTCTATTTGTACAAAGTTTCATAGCATTTCCCTGGTCCCCTTAACAGGGATTATATAAGTGATCGCTCATTTGAAAGCGAAAAAAATGAAGCTAAAATTAACTTGTAACACTAGATTTTAAACGACCGGTGGAATTTACTAAAGGGATTCCATGTACGAATATAATTACTACAATGAAAGAGAACGCCGAAACTAACTTTTGGTACAGCATGTGTTTGGTAGTGTAACCCTAGTGTGGTAATGTGACCCCAGTGTGGTAGTGTGTAGTAGTGTGACCCTACGGTGGTAGAGTGACCTGTGCGTGATTGTAAGATTTGTAGCTACAGAGTGGTGCATAAAAAACACATAATTTTAACTATAAAAAACTAAAACATTAAATTAGATGTCAAACTTTCGATAATTTTCGATATTAGAACACAATTGAACCTTGTTGAAGTACAAGTATTGTATCTGTAGTGATCTCTGTAATAATCACTCATCAGGCCCAACCCTCAGACATATATCTCTGGGCAGACATTGGATATCTTTATATTTTGTCTTACTCGGGATGAGCGCCTGAGGGAGTAAGGGACTGTCGAGGAACCCAATACGAGAAAAGGCAATTAAAAGAGTTTAATAGTTTATAAATAGGCATTTGAATGTTATATTAGTTCTTGATTCTCCGTTATTCACTGCGCACGTCTTGACGTCGAGGACTGGAGTATTGAGAATTGGTGGCAGGGTGCTGGGACGTTTAGAGTTGGAGCACGTGATGTTCTTGTTAATGTGTGGGTTGTTTGAGCCCATCCTGTCTGCAAACAGGGGGGCTGATTTCTGTTTCCTTTCCTCTGTTGCTGGCCGTGAGTTGAGTTCTTCCGGTGATGAGAGTTCTTGGTGTAGATGTTGACCTCAAAAGCGCTTGGTAGAGAGTCTCGTGACACAAAGTGTTGCAGCCTTCTTATATTAGACGGTTGATTGGGCTCTGCTGCCTGAACATGACTGCTGATTGGCTGACGTCATGCTTCAGGTCTTATCGGGGCCTAGCCTCCTCACTGTATTCACTTCCGTTATCTTGTTCGTTCATTGGTCGTTGTAGAAATTCCACTAACGGAAATCTAGTCTCGTCGCTGGATTCACTTGTAGTGCGAGCCGGGCGAAGCAATGTATATCTGTTTTAACAGTAATTATTATGTATTGCTCTCATACATCACACAATTGATGTTCAATAATGACTCACTACACTGAGCAGCAAGTAAAAATTATGTCACTTCTCTTCTTCAGTGAAGGAATCATTATCACTCTGAAAAAATATTGCAACAACATTTTTGATGCTAAAAGTCATAAAAAATTGCCTAAAAGCAATGAATACCAAACTTTAAGGTGGAGGCACAACATACGTCGATAAAACTGCTGAAGGAAGTTTTTCCTAAAAAGTTAAATTCATATTCTGTTGACGTTCCGCTGCTACCCAAATATCAAGGTAGAAATACTATTGATTTTTCTGCTGAAAATGTTTGAAAGGAAAGGCTTGCAAAACGAGCCTTGTTACTTCGAGGAATTACTAGAAACATAGTTCAAAATTCAGCAACATGTCTCCAGAGATGCTGAGTAAATTATCAAACAGCACCCCTAATAAAACATGTAATTGTTTAAGTATAAACTGAAGTTATACAAAATACAAGATATTCCATCTCTAAAACAAATACTGAAATTTTGGACATCTCTCATCATTTATGCTGATAGAAACGTTTTTATTGTTCATATTTTACTCGTTAACCTTGTTTGAAAACTATTCGTTATTTCTGAGTCATTCTGTTGTCTAACATGAGTGTTTGGATGTTCAATGTTAAATGTTGTTCATCTTCTTTTCTACTTAATTTCGGTCCATACAATTTTTCTCGGGACGGTTTTTGTTCACGGGCATCGGCAATTTGTATGCTAAACGAAAGGCATAAATAATTTTCGCAGTTAGAAAGAGAATAAAATGGAGTATGGTAATCATTGATTCAATAATCACAATAAGACATGTCTGTAATTGACATTGAGTGTCTCGGTAGCCAGGCAAAAACTTGAAATAAATGGAAGTTGAGTGATGTATCAGCCCCAGGAAATACATTGAGATCCTGTTTTGAGATACTAAAGTAAATTAAGAAACACACACGCTTGTGATAGTGACGTAAACGAGAGTACCATTTGAGTTCAGTGAAATCTAGTGATAGGCTAAAGCATGTTTAGACCTATGTAATGAGGTTGTTCAATAATAGGCCTTATAACATTGAGATCCTGCTTAATAAACGAAAATTTATATATTTGAATGCAACAAAAAATATTAGTCATGTATATATGTAGGAATTGGAAATTAACATATTTTATTCAATATACATACAATTCATTTGCGTTGATAACAAGCTGAATACAGTAAATGACCTGTAAATCAAGGATGACTCTTGGGGGATTTTTTGCTATTACTTTTCTAGTTGTGATTACAATGCCATCAAATTAGGGTGATGGATCGATGAAAGCCTACTCTGCAGTATGAACCAGTTCGTGGAGACGAGGGAGAATTTCAGTTCTTGGAAGACGTTTGTATACAGTTTTTGCAGATACCTGCTGTTTATTTTGATGTTTGTAAGGCAAGTACTTCAAGTCTCTGTGGAGAATAGTGGGTATGGTTTTGACTAATACATTTTACGTTTTAAACCGATTTGGAAAGGATCATTTTAGGTTTCTTCCGAGTTTTTCTTTTGTACGTTTGACTAGCTCTGAGATTCTGCCAGTCAGAGGAGGACCTTGCCAAAACCTATTTTTTACTTCTCCAGCTTCTTTGAACCGTTTCAACGTTCTCTAGAGGAGCATTTCGTTAATTTTTTGTTTTAATAATAACGGTTGTAGTTTTTCCCACCAGAGAAAACTTTTATGTAAAAATTCACCATTCACTATTAGCCACTATCATAAATATTACGTCTAGAATACACATGAATTTCCTAAAACACCCAAATTAAAAATGATGCAGATTATTTTACATATAAATATAACGATAATTCTTAAATAACTTATATATTCTATAACGAAAATAGCTACAGCCACACCCTGAATTAATAAATTTCATTAGTATCTCACTTTTTTCCTCTCTTTGTTATTTGTTCAAACTTCAATTTTATTTCTAATTATGTCTAACAATGCATGAACTTGAAAAAATATTCACTTTTAAGTGTGGCAATAGGACATAAATAATGTCTACTTTTTATTAAATTGATTAAATATATAAAAATTTGGTGCATATTTAAAATTGTGCAATGATTAATAGATTATGAGTTTTTTTCTCTCATAATTTACGTGACCTTGGTTTCAATGCATGGTTTTTCTGCATGCTATCCTGTTATTTTCAATTAATACATGTAAATGACACAATTAATTAAATGCAAGAAAACACAACATGTTTGCTCCTGAAAGGACTCTTATCCTTCGCATGTTTAAAATGTTTAAAAGGTTCTCAGTTTTTAATGGCAGTGTGAGGATTATAAATAATATACAAAAGGGAAATCAACATGTCTTATTCTAATAATTGTGGACATGAATAAAGATAGCCATTCACCTTATTCTGGCCTATGAATCCCTACATGATACGCCATTAAACAAGCTAATCGTACTCCTAAACAGTTAAACAGTTAAGTGCAACTTTAAACATCATAATTCAATAACACCATTACACATGAAAATACGAGAATCATCCTACTGCTAAAATCGATTACGTAGTATAATATTAACCATAGTACTTGCCATTTACACTGGAGACATAACACTGGTGACGAGAGCATAACAAATTGACACTGGCAAATGATACCTTGAATAAATTCCGCTATTTCCCATCAAAATAGTTTTGTTTACATTCCCACGGGTGCTACACAATTGAATATTCCTTAAATGCACACGTCAAGTTACACGTTTAAGATTTACTGTTATTCATGGATATGATATTTTTAATTTGATTCCCATTTGATTACTTCTACACCTGCTATACCCATGCCTCTAGGCCCTAGGTATTGCTCTAGGCTTCAATGACCTACACCGCTGCCGAGTGTTAGCTAGCAAGTCCCCCCTCAGTCAAACTAATCCCTATCCTACCGCTTATCCACAAGGTGAGAAGGTTTCACCCTAAATCCTCATTTTGCGATCAGACGCACTACTCTCGTCTAAGCCTGGCCTTCTAATCCCCCTTCCTCTGCGTCACTATGCTTTTATATGAACACACTATTTTGTTTCTTCTAATTTTTGTCGTAAAGTCTCTCTCACGATCGTTCACATAACGGGCTCTTGTTATATCTGTATCGGTACGGCTTAATTTATGTTTATAGGTGGTCAGGACGGCGCTCCTCTCCGTGTTGGTATGTCGCGTCAATTCCTGACGGCATGTCGTGAGCTACTTGTGAAACTCTACATATGAAGCACATACGTGTATCATAATCTACTTCCTGACATAAAACTTGTTCATTTTATCTTGACAAAAGCACAATTCTTGACTTTTACTTGGCTGGAACTATTCGGGATCCATGCCCTGTGTAGTTTCTTACCAGGAAATATCAGATTTTTCTAGATCAGCTGAATTGCTCAGGCTAGTAGTCACGATTCAAACTGTTCACTTTTTCTTATTCGCATGGCAGAACTCATTTCTCCCAGTTATTCTTGTCATGCACATCTAGCCTTCATTCATTATTATCTCCTTCTAGTTTGTGACCCACTTCTAGGTGAAGATTATTACCTCTCCACTCCAAGTTAAAACATTTTTTACCGTTGTATTGTTGTCGTTCCTCAGCTCCTGTCAGCTCAGATAACCAGCATTGCGCAAGAAGCAGGCCACCGAAACGGGGTCCTTCCAAAGTTGTGTTATGGTGTGTAAGTCGTGTTGCCGCCTCTGCTTGGCCAGATACTGGCAGTGCAGCGACACATGTTTGGTGTCATGTGGGGAATCCCGACAGTGGACATATATTTGGGAATGCGGGGTCCAGTTTGTGTTTGTATGACCGTAGGGGTGGGTGGTGTATGGACCTAAGCCTGGATAGGCAGACTCTATCGGTTCTTTTAGATGTTTTTTACTGTCGGGTTGATTGGAGCGGAAGGATATCTTAGAATGGTGTTTGGTTCCAGCTGTTTAAGTGTTCTGTGTGGGAATGTAGTGTGTATCTGTTTTAGAATGTTATGATTTCATTCCTGTCCCGCATTCACGAGTGATACGGAGAAGAGAGTGAAGGGAGTCTGTGTAGTATCTGTGTGGCGTGATTGAGATTGCTCTGTGTGTGAGAACGTGGTACAACATGTAATGACAGGGACTGTATGGGCTGTTGATGGCAGAGGCTAGGAATTGTGTTCCTCTCATGTCTAGGTGTTGTTGGTAAGTGAGTACCTGTGTTTTTGCATGCACGAGTGCTGTGGGTGAGGTTCTTGTGGACCTGTCATGATTCGTAGAGCTTTGTTTTGAATTGTTTGTAGTTTGTTTAATTTTGTTTTGGATGCTATGGGCGCCCAAGCTAGGCTAGTGTAGGAAATAACTGATCTCATGTACTGCTTATAGATCAGCGTTAAGGTTTCTTTGTCTTGTCCGAAGTTGGTGCCTGTTAGTTGGGCGGAGTGTGTTGAGTCTTTAGTAGCATTTTTCTGATACTTCGTCTATATGTTGGCTGAAGGATCAGGAAGTGTTGAAGGTGACACCCATAATTTTGGTGGTATGGGTGTGTAGTATTGTAGTGTTCTGTTAAGTGACAGTGGGTCTGTGTTGGTGTTCTGCATGGTGGTTTGTCAATAGTGTGGCGGTAGAATTGGTAGGGGTTATTTTTAATTTGTTAGTGTTCATCCATGTGGTGATTGTGTCCATGTAATCTTGTACTTGAGTGGAACTTGTGTTTGCATTACTGTGTGTGGATGTGATCATGATGTCGTCTGCGTCTGATGCTATGTGTATGTTTTCTGGAGGCTGTGATATGTCATACATGTAAATATTAAGTAGGGTGGGTGAGAGTACGGAGCCTTGCAGTACTCCATTGGGAATGTTTAATGTTTTTGAGGACTTGCCACTGTAATGCACGTATGATTATCTATCCGAAAGGTAGTTGGCAAACCATCTTATGGTGTTATTATGTAGCTCGGTATTGTATATCTTTTTGATCAGGAGGTATATAGAGATAGCGTCAAAAGCTTTGCTGATGCCAATGGTGAGTAAAAGTGTTCGTTTTGCTGGTTTGCGTGAATTGATGGTATCATGCATGTTTTGGGTAATGTCAGTGAGTAGCGTGGTTGTGGAATGATATGGTCTGTATCCGTGTTGTGTCGGAGACAGTGGGATGTGTGGTGTTGCCACTTTTGGGATAAGCTGCTCAACAACTTTAGAAGCTGTGCAGAGTTGGGTGATTGGTATGGATGAGGCTTTGTCCGTTGGGGATTTGTTTCGTTTGAGGAGGGCTATAATTATTTCTAATTTCCAGAGGATAGGGAATATGCAAAAGTAATATAAATAGTTTGCAATGTTCGTTAAAGTTATAATCCCTTTTTGTCCTAGGTGCTTGAGGTGGTGGTTTGAGATATTGTCAGGGCTTATGGCTGCAGAGTTTTTGAGTTTGCGTATGATGTTTGAAACTTCTTGGGGGTTCTTGAGTGTAGGGTTGTTGTCTAGTGGATACTTGTATTTGAGTCTCTAGGTGTGCCCGTCTGCAATTGAAGAGTGGACAGCATTAGTGGACTACTTGCTTTTTCTGTGAAAAATATAAAGTAGACTATGTCAGCGACAGCACAGGACAGCAAAAGTAGACATCTTGACAGCAGTCTTCTTTACCTTTACTGGCGAACGCGTATTTTTGTCCTACTATGCGAGCACAGCTCTACCTAAGCGTTATTTAAAGCTGCTCTTCGATTGGTTGCTCGAGGGGGCTAGGTTCCGCCCCTTTTCCTTCTGGTGTATGTATATTTGTCCAAGTAAATGAATTATTGTGCAGCTCAATCAATAGTTTGGTATACTTAATATATCTATGTGTACTTTGTATATTAAATATAAGAATACCAGCACTTGATTTAATTTAATTTAAAACGCAGTTTTAGAAAAATACGCTTGTTCATACGAGTATACGGAGGAAAAAATTTTCTCAGCAGAAATGTGATGGTTTCAATGTCCTACTTAATTAAATAGGGTTTGTTGCTTCTGTGTAATGAAGCAAAAATTTTTATAGACAAGATAATTTCATTGTTTACCTAATTTTGTCTGATACCTTTAAGTACTGTCTTAACGTCGTAAATTTCAGTGATAGTACTCGTGTTATTAAACAAACCAGAAAAAACTTCTCTGATAGTAACTATAGCAATGTTAACACTGGGATCTCGGCTAAAGGAAAACAAATGCTGAATCTATTCGTTTCCAAAAATGTTGTTACATACAGAATGTAATACAACCCGATTAAATTTTTAAATTCCTGAATATTAAAGTATTTTTTGGGTACATCTATTATGAAAAGTAATACAATGATCAGAAAAAACGTTAAGATAAATAGTCTAACGTTACTTTAAGGTTCTGAGTTTAAAACAACTCAGAAATTCTGGTGACAGAAAGAACACCAATGAGTCGTTAAAACAAAGATATTGGAGGTCGCGTCTTGCATGATTATTTACATATGAAGTTTGACAAAAAATAGTCGATTTTATTCAGAGCCTAACAATTGGAAAATAGATTATCATTGCATGTGTGAAAATATTTTCTAATATGCAGGTGTGAGTGTCACAAAAACTCGAATTGCAATTTGAACTCGCTTTGTGTGCATGAAGTCGAAAGGTGTTTGTGTACTACATGGCTAATTTAATCAATGACAACACAATAACTGATCAAGTTGAAAGTGTACGAGCAGAAATAAATTATCGTTGCATCTAATAAACTAATAAAATGGGTATGTACAACAAAACAATTCGAATTACTCAGTACCTTAATATTTTATACCCTCAAAATTTTCAATTTAGATATTGAAACCGAAAATATAAAATCTTCAAATTTGAATTATTGATAATGATTGAAAGCGTTTTGTTTAGCTGATTTATCTCTGAAAATTATATAGAAGGTAATAGTAGAATTAACACTATTACCTTCAGTTTGTTCTTTAACCATGAGGTTACGTTAGCGTCTACGTGTTAAATATCAAGCATGAACGATGAATTTCAACACTAAATGAGTATTAATACTGTTTCTCGCACAAACAGATAGTACCTTGAAGGTTGTAGGAGGAAAGTTGGAATAAGTGCCATAAATGCCACTTGTATGTGAGGATACTGATCAGTGAAATGTGTATCAAATACAGAGTCGTAATTTTGAACATGGCTTTGTTGTCTAGATCATTCTGAAAATTGTGTCTCGACGGAGGGTAAGAAGAATAAACCTCATTACTCGAGGAATTTATTTGTTTTTTGTGACTCGAACTTTTTCGTTAATGCACCTTTTTACCTGTAAAATTTGTTCCTACAATTCATCAATGGTCAGGTTTTCTGAGCGATGCGTAAGAGCAGACGTTTCACTCTGTTGGGTGCAGCAACGTTATTACCTAAAAGCAGGGTTACTGTATCCTTCCTAACTTGAAAGTGAGGAAACTTATTTAAATTAAAATATGAAAACACTAGCAATTTCACCCAAAGCAGTTCTGACTCATCATGGGTGAAATATTGCTGAGGTTTAAAATTTTTGTTGATAACTTATGCAGCGGAATAGCACTACCAATTTTAAGGTCGGTTACTTTGGGATTTCTATTAAATGTAGTTACCATTAATAACTGGACATTCACTTTCAATATTCTTTTCTACCTCCAGATGTTGGCGTATGAACATATTTTTTTATGGAAATTTAACTCTGTGGAACGTATTTCTCCTGGTCGAACGTATCCATGTGTTCAGAAGTATTTCATTACCGTAAGTGACAGCGTGGCAGGACTCACATTTCGTCATGCAATTTTTGAGGAACATTTAGCAAATTCTTCGAATTTTTAGCTGTTTCCTCTGCTTGACTGTTCAGCCGACAAGGGAAGTTGGACCAGACTAATAACTTGACGAAATGATATACTACTGTGAATTCTATTCACAATTTTCAATTTATAATCAGCAAAACTTGTCATTTAACCCATCTTACCTGTGGACGCTCGTTTTTAAGGCTATTGTCACTAGTCAGAGCTATTATGTCACCAGACAGAAACTTAAAACGGCTGAATAGATTTGCTTTCTGCAAGTTATTCGTATTTTTCTTTCATTGAAAGTGCAGCGCATGAGGAAAAAAGATAATGAATAAATTTGCACGACGAAAATCTTTACTCACAGGTATAATTGGCGTATGCAAAAATAATGTTCTTACCATATAGTCGAAGTATGTAGCACGTATTTATTTGAACTGTTCAACCCGAGAACATGTTATTGAAGGGTTAAGATAAAAAAACAGCAGTATGCGTCTTTTAAAACAATTCCCGCAGCGTACATAGTCAGTGCAAAAAACTACTGCCGACAACTACTGAACCATGATCAACTTCATTCAAAAAATACTTAGGTCAAGATGAACATATCACATTAACATTAATAATTAGTTTATTTACAGACATGGCCATCGAACAGAGAAAAATTCATAACCGTCCTTCATACACATATATTTGTACATGATGAAAGGCACATTTTACGTTCCAAGTTAATTCATAGTTTATTATTGTTCAACTTAAAATTATAAAAACAATCTATCTGGTGTCACAAGGAAAATACAGGGAAAATGAATAATATGAATTTGATAATAAAAGTTATTGCACTTTAAAGTGCGAATACTTTTGGTGGATTTTACATCTTGCCAAGGCACATATTATTATACAAAAATTTGAAGTCCCTATTATCGTCACAGTACACACTGGCAAGGACCTCACCACCCATCCCAGGCAAACACACACCAACTAAAAAAAGCTAACTGAGAAAGGTTCACCGAAAAAAACAGAACAAATTTTCACAGCACTCAACACCCACCCCATAAATGACATCAATCAAACGGTAGTAGAATTCAACACTATCATCACAAAAGCTGACAAAAACACATTCCAAAAAGTAACAGAGAGCATCATAACCCAAACTTCACACATGAAGTACACACCACAATCGCAGACAGGGACACGCACAGACTCAAACACAGGAAATATATTTATTTAATGTTGAAACAGGAAGATATACCCTAATATTTTTTGTTCTAAATGTTCATCTTCACGAGTAAAGCCCAGTATACATTTGTGAAAACAATTCGAATCTTCATTCAGTTTTTTGAGGTTACATGGCAACATTTATAAACTTTTTGCAGCTCACTCAGTCGTCAACATAAAAAATAAAGGAAAGACTTCGTTCTGCTTGTCTTTCTTTATTAAACCCCTCCGCTCCGAAACTCTAGTTCAGTGGTCCTCAACCAATTTTAATGTCCTCCCCTAGTGGGTGGTGTCTCACGTTCTTTATATTTAAAATCTATGTTTCAAATCTAATTTCGATGACCATATAAACAGAAAAAAATAGTTTCTCTTATTTCTTATTTAACTTTTATATATTTATCCATACATTTACACACATCTCAAACTAATAGGACTGATAAATTTTATCCTTATGACATCTATTTCTTAATTGAACTAAACGATTCATTTAATATGTCTATTAAGCACATGTTTAACCTGAATTTGGTACATAGAAGAAATAAGTCATGAAAACGGGCCTTTTTATTTCCAGCTATGGATAGCAGAAGTAATTAAACTTTGTTCCTACAGCAAACAAGTGTATTGGATATATTCCTTTTTAGGTTTCAATACTATATATTTCAGGCTCGACGCGACACATCACCTTTGTGAAATGAAACAGCATTGCGATGCAAATATTTTACACATTATTGTTTTACGTGCATTTTTATGCCATGTTTAGACGATAAAGAATGATTTTAATGGGAGTTAGAATTTCTTCCAGTACACATGGCCGAATTTTCTCACCGCTACCGTAAACAAAATTGCATCAAAACAACTTTATACAGATACAAAATCTACGAAAAGATTTGTAGGAGCTCTTTCAAATACACGTTTCGCACGGCACTAAGATGTAAGTGAAGCCATGTAAATGAGAAAAGAGCTACGTTCATGTCGGTTATTGAATGTACATGTACGGGAGCTCGTAGACATGTACGCATGATGTTCACACGCCATGTGTATCAAGTACAGGCACAGACAAAGCACAGGTCGCGCCGTTTTAGCTCGTTCCCACGGTTGCCACTGCTGGATTTTTCAGCCCCGATATAAGTAAAACGAATGACCTAAATATGTACATATTTATCGATACATGGTATGTATAGTGAATTAATACACTACACTATATGCATGTTTAATAACTTACATATATAAACTTCGAACTATACTTAGAACTGGGTTTAACACGTTTGTTGCGATGCGACCCACCGGTGGGTCACTCAGGTTAGGTTCTGTAATTTTTTCAAAGCTTTCTAGTGACTGTATGTACAAAGTAAATATTTGCACCAGCTAGGCAATCGCAACAAACATGTTAAAAACCCAGCGGTAGCAACGATGAGACTTCCGAGATGATAACACCTTGCTTCGGAGCAACACACATTCAACCGTTGTCTCTACTTGATCGCAAAATGTAAAAGCACTAGATTTAGCTCTAAGCTGGACTATAGGGAAAACTTCACTGAAACTAATATTAACTAATATTAAACTCTTGACTATCGATAAAGATGAATATGCATTCGTATTGGGCAGTTACGCCGCAATAATTACGGCAGAGGTGGATACATTTTTATTATTGTAAAAACATGAACTCAGTCACAGTTCGTCAGACGTTCAGTTCCGCACTCGCCAGCCCGGTTGAACATAGTTTCTGTTGCTTAAGAATATGACTGCTCTGTCGCTAGCAAGCCTTTTGTTAACATGTTCATTGATTAGGATGTTTTTCAGCATAGTATTTGTCATATTAATTGTAAATTACACTCATACCTCGGTTTTATGGACCCCTATTTGAAGGATTTCGGAACCTACGGACAAATTCTGGAGCTTCAGATTTTATTTGCAAGTCGATTTTATTTGAAAGTGAGTCTAACTTTACGTTCAAAACGTTGAATTTACTTAATTATGTTATTTATTTACAGTGTATAGGTATTTTTCAGTGTCAGATTGGACGCTGTGCTTGATTAAAAGTACAGTTTTCTCTCTTTCGTAATGTTATTGTTGATATTAGCTACTCGTACCGTTCCGCGTACAGATCTGTCGGAAGCTTCAGACAATCGTGATTATCGGATCGGTGTTCCCCTTTTTGTCCGTAAAACCGAGGTATGAGTATAATATTAAAACATATTAATATCATGCATTTTTCCTGAACACGTTCAGTACGATTGCGTAGCCGGTGAAAATCTTCACTTCGTACAGTCATTATCACTAGAAGGCACTGTAAAATTTACAGATCCTAACCTAAGTGGCTCACCGTTGGCTCACAGCGCCTCTCGCTGTATCCATGGGTTTTAGAAAAAAATTAGGTCTTGTTTACATTACAATTACACGATAAATACACAGTACAGTAAAGAGAAGTAAGATAACATGAGGGGGGGGTTAGCAATGACCACCCAAACGACGGTTATCAGGCGGTGACGTCATCCATGACGTACATTGAGACTATGCGGTGATTGGTAAATTTTTGAAGGGGCGGGGCTTCGAATGCCGAGATGATAGAAAACACAAACGCGCACGGCCGGAAAAGAACCTTCGACATTCAGATAATCGCAACTCTTCTTCCGATCCTTTAACCGCTCGGCCACGAGAGCTATAGTGTCTATCCACGTTTAAACCATTTTAACACTAGCACAACGAAGTGGGCGTGGGAGGTTCAGTGTCAAAATTAACAAACCCGTCTAATATTGTATTCATGAACCTCACTTAATAATAACATTAACAGAACAAGTACATATGACTTTTCTGTTACGTAGTTTGAAAGAACATAATAGAAAAATGACAGAATTCAACTTGTTGGGATGGAACTCTTTTCTGTGTAACTCGTTCTAGAAAATTATAACTTCTCTGTAATATGAAAATTATAATGTTTTGGTCTTAATTTATCGTATTCTCATAGCGAATATCAAGACTGATGAAGTTATTTTTGCATCTTCTATTATGTATGAACTGAGTGCACTCAGAGCATCCCAGAGCATTTTATTCAATAGTATATATCATTGTGGGTATGAAAATGGAATTTCAATAGTAGAAGCGGAGCTACAATCAAATTAAAGAGAAAACCAGATATTCTTAATAATTTTTATGCACATGTGCATTGTTTGTTTAATTCTATCTTTACACTCTATTACATCTCGTAATTCTTATCTAAATTATATGTATTTATGTATTTAGTAGCGAATGCGACACACCAGCATTACACCATTGTTTCAAGATGTTTCACATTGTTTTTTATTGCTTTGAAATCAGTATAAATTTGACGAAGTGCCCATTGGCCTGACTTGTGCGCCATGATTGGTTGACGCGTGTACGTCACTGAGAACCCCCTCACCCCTCACATAATTCCATGACGTCAAAATTCTGCTAATTTGCAAGCGATCCTACTATTCTTTACTGTACTGTGGTAAATACGTGTAATATAAGTTCACATCAACCTACTGCTAGGAGTACTAACTGCATTCTATCGATTGGCGTTAATATATTTTGACCGCTCTAGCTAGTCCCAGTGACGACTGTTGCCGAGATGGAATGATTTTTTTTGCAAGATACGACTGTTTTTGGACTAGTGGCTTGTACGGTGGCTAGGGTTTCGAGTTTCGCCCGCTCACCTCTCCCGCTTGTCGCTCTGTACGCGGTAGTGAGCAAGTGACGGGCTGACATTCGAACACACGCGATTTATTATTAATGTTTTCTTCCATTTCGGCGGCCAGGCTAGGAGGAGACTGAGTCACCCCCCCTCATTCTGTGAGGAAGGGTAGGGGGAAGGGTAGAGGGAAGTGTAGGGGGAAGGTATAGGTAGCAAAAAAGGGTTAGTAACACGATTCAAACAGTAAATAATACGCACAGTCCTCAAATAAGGACGCCTGGAATGCTATACAGTTGAGCAAGCTTAAAATACACACATTTTAAATGTTTTTTTTGTACAGTATACCTGATTTCATTATAAACAATAAATTTTTCTCTTATATTTATATTTTATTCGTGTTTTTCATAAGGTTAAAGGTTCTTTAAAAAAATAAAAATCTTTTATAGGTGGTCGCGGCGAATAAAAGTTTAAAGACTACTGGGTTAAATAACGGTTGGACAACAATCTAAAGCGATTCTCTGATAAGACCTTGGAGCTAGAATGGATTTTTCGACACTTGTAAATGGGTTTCCCGACTCTTGTGAAAGGGTCTTACTGACTACTGTGCATGGTCCTTCTCACTATTTTTAAGCCTAATAACCCTTGTATTTTAGTATCCCATTTTACCTCCTTACCCAGTCCATAAACCCCTGGAACATGGCCTCACTTACAGACCTGCGAAGTGTCGGTTTTGCTACTACGAAATTAAACATTCAGGTTTCGTCTTCTAGCACAGCTAACTAAAGATCCAAAAAATCAGGGTAGAAGATGCCAGGCTCCGCCCACTACGGAGTCTCTTCAGTCTTTGCTTACATGCGCACGTCAGGGTGCAAGATTTTACCAGAGCCTTAAGACAATGGAAGATCGCTATCACGAACGATGGGATACGCATAGGACGACAGATTGATAATAGAACTAATAAAAAACTGTATTATCCAAGTTGATAATTCAAGAATGTTCCATAAAACAAGATTCCGAAATTAATGCTCAATTTATTTATGGTTTCACTTGCATTATTTTGACGAAAAAGTTTGAACGTGTAGTACGTTTTGCTCCGTGCATTTGTATATTCGTGACAATAAACTGTTCACAGTCTTTGTTTTATTATGATTCGTGTGAGCAATAAAAAATGGGTTAATACGGATAAATCGATGTATATATCGCTAAAAATAGAGGTGTCAGGGAAAATGGACAGCATACCTGAAATCAGTACTCGAAATATACGTTAAAAAAACTCATAAACTATCGCCACCGAAACAAGTTTTACCTGTGTATTTAGTGAATAATTTAGGCCATATAGAGCAACCACTCATTTAAAATTTGCTTTTAAATTCGATACTTACGATTTAAGCTTAATAAATTTAAAAAAGGTGTTGAATATTCATTGTTTCACGGGAGATATTTTTGTTTAATCAATTTTGTATCTCCTACGATCTCATGGTTACAGCTTGAATGTGGAATATTTTTCCATATGGCCTAAGATAAAGAAATTATGGACTCTAAAATCATTGATTGTCAGATAATTTGAAGTAGGCACTTAAAACTAGGCTAAGTTAGAACAAGAGGAGTTATTTGATGCAAATAGCGGCCTAAGTTGAATTTCTCCAACACAATCACGCACGTGAGCTTCGAATTGGCCATGAACAACTTGATTTGTTTGAGTTTCGGTTGATAATACTTGAGTCATACGAGTACACGAAACTGGTCATCATTTGTTAATGGCAATATAAATTCAAGTAAATTTTAGATTTCAAAGAAGAAATTAGGCTTCAATATTTTTGTGATTCGTATACGAATAGTGCATACAAGTATCTATTTCTAGCAAGATTATTTAGTAATCTATCTATACTTTAATAAGAACCACGTCCGTCCGTCCATCCTTGTGTCCGTGTGTCACACTCTTCTAATCGATAGGTTTGATAACAACAAGGATAATTCTTAAGAAACACAATAAATCATTCTATTGCATTATTTTCTGTGGCAATTCAATTCCCTTTCAGTTGCATTATGGCATCCAGATTACACAATCGGTTTATTTATACAAATAGAAATTTTCTTTGGAACTCTTTCTGTTGAAATTCATGACACTTTGATATTTTTAATTGATAATGTGAAAAAAATGTTTTAAATTAGTTTGATCAGTAACCTGGATGCCACTTACTATAAGGCCAAAGATTTTGAAAATTGAGTTATTAGGTATTTTCGGAATTGTGATTTTCTTGAAAAGCTTCAAAGAGATAATAAAGGATATTTCAGAATAAAATTCCGGCAGAAAAGGCCAACATGGATAGAAATTATGCCTAGAAAAGCATAATTGACTTACTAACGCCACGAACAACCATACTGGAAGTTGGCTAAGATCCTTATTCGTGTACATCCTTCAATTTTGTGCTCCTTCAGAACCACTAACTTTATTCAGAAATGTTCAAAATGTAATTATGAAGGATTTCTTCAACACAAGACGAAAATCACTGAAAGAAAATGATGCATTAGAAGCCGCCACCAATGACCTTCTTTGTGCCTTGGACAATGAACTTGCTCAATATGAGCGAACAACTCAATATTTTGAACTGCCACAAGCCGATCACATTGATAACAACGAGGTTGTTCATAAAGAAAATGATCCTACCGCCGAAAACCATTTCCAAGAACATGTCAACATGCTCAATGAAGATCAGAGAGCTATTTTCAACAGAATACGGCAGAAAGTTGAGGCTGATGAAGCTTGTTTCATTTTCATTGATGCTCCTGGTGGAACTGGAAAAACTTTTCTCCTAAATGTTGTATTGTCTTATGTCCGGCAAAACAGGTGCTTGGCAATTGCTACAGCTTTTTCAGAAGTAGCTGCAACTCTGCTTTAATTAGGACGAACTTCACATTACCGTTTTAAATTTCCAATTCCAATAAATGCCACTTCTTCTTGCAAAATTTCTCCCCAAGATGCAACTAGACGATTATTGTTTGATACCCATTTGATAGTGTGGGATGAAGCTCCAATGAGTCATCGTCACCTGTTAGAATGTCTTGATCGTACCCTCAAGGATATCATGAATAATGATCTCCTTTTTGGAGGAAAGCTCCTTGTATTTAGTGGGGATTTCCGCCAAATTTTGCCAGTGTTCAGGAGAGCTCAGCATCCTACCTTGGTCAAGGCCTGCATAAAAAAATCTGTTTTTTTGCAAAACTGTCAAATTTTTCACCTAAGAAGGAATATGAGAGTGTAGAACTGTGTAAACAATAATGATCTCACATCAATCGCCAGGCTCAATAACCACGCCTAATGGATTCTTCAACTAGGAGAAGGAAAAGTGGTAACTTGAAAATGGACCATTTGCAGATACCATTAAACTGCCTCAACATTTGACTGTGAATTCAAAGCAGGAATTGATTGACTTTGTCTCTGGAATTATTAACATCAATTTTGGAAATAACCAATGGATTTCTTCAAGAGCAATTCTGACAGCTAAAAATGAGGACGTTGACCATCTTAATAACATTATTATGGATAAACTCCCGGGAGACTTGGTATGCCTGAAGAGTATTGATTCAGTTTCTGATGATAACCAAGCAGCATTGTACCCGCCAGAGTTTCTAAATTCGCTAAACTTGAGTGGTTTGCCCTCACAGGAACTGAAGCTGAAAATTGAAGCTCCAACAATGCTACTTATAATAGAAACCTGGATCACAGAAATGGGCATTGTAATGGCACCAGGTACAAGGTTGTGTAAATAAATGACTACCTGATAGCTGCCCAAAAACTAACTGGACTTGATGCTGGCCAACACATATTAATTCTTCAAATGTGTCTAATGCCTTTAGACTCCGATTTGCCATTCACACTACACAGACAGTAATTTCCCATAAGACCGGCATTTGCAACGTCAATCAACAAGAGCCGAAAACAGAGTCTGTCAAAGTGTGGCATATATTTACCCAGTCCTGTCTTCACCCATGGCCACCTGTACGTTGTTGTTAGCAGGGCTGAAAACGTTTTCTCCGGGTACTAGCAAAACTTCCTTAATTATTTATCATATTATTTACCGTATATTAACGGGCATTACACTAGTAGTAATAGAATGAGGCGATAGGAACGAGCCTTTGAGACCATTATTAGGTTAATACTCAAGTCCCTGGCCATAAAATCATTCTATCCACCAATGCTAATGGACAAACAGACCAGGGCAGTAGGAGCCTCGACCTCACGTCTACCCGCATCGCCAGAGGGTTCGCTCACAGAAATAACACGCATAAATCTATTCGATAATAGAATCTCAAAAAAATGTTATCCCGGGAGTTGAACACCAAGCATCAGGTTGCAGCGAAGGTTCAGTTAATTTTTGTAACTAAAGTTCTGTCCATTTTTTTGTTGGAATGAAAATTCAGCGAAACCAAGATTTATTTTATCATTATCGTAGTCACCATTGTTACTAATGACATCTTTCCACTTTTCTATAAGCTTTTGATGCCTCCGTTTAGAATTCATTTGGTTTTGACTCAAAAAATAAACTGGCTACATTTCAACCTCTTCTCTTGAAGTAAGTATTTGTCCTGATGGATGATTCTGTAGACTTCTAAAGAGATTGTAATCTGTTGGAGCAATATCGGGAGAACATGATGGGTGATTCAAAACTTCCCAACCAAATTGTTCAATGAGATTCTTCGTCCCTCTTGACGTGTGGGGTTTGACATTGTCATGCTACAGGATCACTCCTCTTCTGTTTACCGACCAAGGTCGTTTTTCTTTTAGAACAGTCTTCAAGTGGCATAGCTTCTGGCTGTACACTGCACAAGTTATGATTTAATTTCCACCTAACAGCTCATAATGAACAATTCCCTTTGTGCCCCGCCACACGCAGAAATTTTTTCAGCTGCAGACAACGTCGGAGCTGTGGAATAAGGTTGGAGTTACGGCTGAACCACTGTCTTTTACGTTTAACATAATTGTACGTTATCCATTTCTCTTCTACAGTAACGATTCTATTTAATAATTGGGTTTGAAATTGAACATAATATAGTAAGACACAACAGTTCACACGTTTACACGTTCTCTGAAAGATCGTGTAGAACCCATTTTCCAGCCTTGGAGACTTAAACAATTCTTATCATTTCATGATATATGGTCATACAGCTCACGTTAAACTTCTTGCTCATTGTTCTAGTTGTTTTGAAAGAATCATCAATGGCAGTCAGCAATAAGTTCTTCAAAACTGAGTCTTTTGGAGCATTATTTTCTTAGCTCGTCCTTAAGACTAAAGCAGGGGTCACCAAACTACGGCCCGCGGGCCGAATCCGGCCCGCGACGTCAGTTCACCAGGCCCGTCAACGTTGAACTGACGTCGCTTCCTCGGCTCGTGGTAGCTCCGCCTACGCTCTGACGCTTTCGTTCTGGCTTGCAAGTATTGAACAGAATGATTATGCGGCCCGCGCTCGTCTTTCTTTCAGTTATCCGGCCCACTGTGAAAAAAGTTTGGTGACCCCTGGACTAAAGGCTTCCTTTTTAAAACGTGAAATCATCTTTCACTACTCCTTCCGGTTACCAATTGTTTCCGAATGTGTTCGTAAGCAATCTTGCTGCTGGACTTTCTGCACTGCCCTTTTTGAAATTCATATAAAATATGTCTGATGTGCTCATTGCTTGGAGTGTAAATTTGGGTCAATAATATATGTTTATTATAATAATTATCACAAAATCTGAAGGTATAAATAATATTCAAGTGATTTTGATATCTGCATATATATATATATGCAATTAATATAATCGTATACTAAAATTATAAATCAAGAGACGGATAAAATTTACGTTAAGACCCGATAGTAACCAAAAATGATGTATTACAAACTGTAAAGCAAGCTTTTTGTACATTATTTGCAGTTATGAGCCGTCACCCAGGTCTACATACAGTAAATGTAATTTCAACATTAACAAATAAATTCACATAAGCTCTAAAATCATATATTTTATTTTCAGTTAATTTTTAAACCTGAAGATTAGTAAGATATACGTTCTACAAGATTGTTAACGATGACTTTACTTTACAAAAAAACAATAACAAAAAATAATTTAAATGTTTTGAGCTCAATATTAATAGACAGAATTTTATATTTGTTACCCACAAAAATAACGATAGGCCACAATTTTCTTCGACAAAATTCATAACAAAGGAAGAGTCACAACGAAAACACCAGCCAATCACATTAGTTCTCTTATACGGACTTGGTAAACTGAGAGTAGTCCACTTCACCTGAACAGCATCGTTAGGGCCTTAGAACTGGTGAACTAGACCTCAACGCCAACGCGACATGATCATACGAGAAGACTAGACTAGAGGACAGTAGTCTATTCTTGGGCGACAATCCCTGGTTTTTGGCAAATGTGTCGAGTAGTCTACTAATACTGTCCACCCTTCATATAGTAAATTACTGGATCGTAATCGATTCGTAATCGTAAATCGTAATCACCAGCTTGGTCGACTGTTGAGCGAATCTGCTTGCGAGCGGAAAGACCCGGGTTCGAATCCCGCTGCCGACATGGTTAACGCGGCTAGAAATACGGCATAGGACTTGGGTAAAACAACCGAATAATTATCGAAGTAATTATCCGACCCAAGAATGGGCCGGAAGGTTCGTTCCTATTTCCTCATTCTACTCTAGTCTAATCGCCTCTGTCAGCGCTGTGTTAGCGACAGCACGGGAGTGGACTACTTGCATTTTTTCCCGTGGAAAATATATTATATTTACCACGGGAAAAAATGCAAGTAGTCCACTAGTGCTGTCCACCCTTCAATTGTGGTGTGTACCTTGCAAATGCTAGCATTGTGGTGTCGGAGTACGACTGCTTGTTTCCATCTTCAGGGTATGTTATCATTAATAGCAATGGCTGCATGTGTTTGGGAGGCTCTTGTGTTGGAGTTTGTGATGTTTCTAATGGTTTTGTAGAGTTTGCTAGTATTTGTCTTGCGTTCGAGTGATTCGACAAAAAAAATTCAATTTTCTGTTTGCATTTTTGTAATTTTTCTTGTGATTTGTTCGTTCAGATCCTGGATGTGTTGTGTGGTTTGATATGAGAAGGGAGTGGGTGTGTTTCTGAGATTATTACGTTCTCTGAATATTCCATGGACTTCACGTGTAAAGTTTTGGTTGTGGTGTTTTCTGTTACCTTTTGGAGTGTGTTTTGTCAGTATCTGTGATGATGGCGTTAAATTCTGCTACTGTTTGATTTATGTCATTTATGAGATGGGTTTCGAATACCACGATAAGTTGTTCTGTTTGTTCGGTGAATCTTTTCCAGTTAGTTTTTTTTGTAGTTGGTGCGTATTTGTCTGGGATGGGTGGTGAGGTCTCTGCCGGTGAGGGTTGTGACAATAATGAGGAGGTGGTCTGAAGACAGATCTATTTCTGTTTTCCAAGTTGTGTGGTTTGTGAGCGATGGAGAACAGAATGCAATATTGGGTAATGTGGGTCTGAAACTGGCTTGGTGTGGGATGTGTGTTTGTGTTACTGAAGATGGAGAAACTGTTGAGTTGATTTATTATCTCTTTACCTCAAGTGTTGTTTTGTTGTTGCATGAACTAGCTGGAATGTTTTGTATTGAAATTGCCGTAAAGAATGGTATTTGCATGTGTATTCAGGGCTTGAAGGTTGGGTCGGTATCCAGCTGGTAAGGTGGGTTAGGTATTTGGTGGGATGTTAGCGTTGATGGTGGTGATGTCTTTGTTTGTGCCTGTTTTTATTTTGAAAGATTGTAGTTCGGTGCGATGGTCGATTCGAAGTGTGTTGCCCATGTTCTGCAATATATTAATGTAGTTGATACTGTGGTGTATATATGTTATGAGTCCACCACCTTCGCCGTGTATCTATCTTGTATGATGACTGAGTAGTTTGGGGTGGTGGGAGTACAAGTTTGGTTTCTTGGATTAGAGCTCCGTGCATGTGGTGTTTGAGCATGTAATGTTTAAGTTCCATGAATTTGTTATGAATTCCGTCTATGTAGAGCTGTAGTATTTTTATTTTGATCCTCCGTTCAGAGCGTGTAGGTTGAAGCACTTGTGGTGTCGGTGGCGAGGAAGAGGGTTGTGGTGAAGGTAATATTCAAGAAAACTGAGCTATGAACAGAGAGGAGGATTGTACTGTTGTTGATTGGGATGAGTGTGTGAAAGAAGTTTGAATTTGTGTTGGGTGTGGTGGGTCAGTTGTGTTTGGCATGCGGTATTCAGAAGCTCATGTTGGTGGGGGTTGTTTTAATATCTCTATTGTAGTGCACTTCCGGTGGAACCACTCTCTGCAGGAATTCCAGATGACAGATCAGTCCTTTGCTCAACTTGATGTGATAGGGTATTTGCATGTGGAACACGTGTATATGGGGCCAAGGTTGGTTTCTATATCGTAGGCGAGAAAAAAAGTAGGGACCTTGCGGCCGGCTCACAGAGTCTCTTTAAAGTAAAGGAGAAAAACGGTATGGAAGGTGTCCCAGGTGGCACACTTTGGCGCATGCCTCTGAAAACGCAGCAATCCTCCTCCTCTTAAAGTTGAGTAGAAGACAAGACGAAAAACCACGTCTCAAGAGAGGTCAAATTAAAAACGATTTGGCTCCCCGCTGAATTCATCTCTACGTCCTTCCTTGAGGGAGTAGTTCCACCACGAAGAGGTATTTTCGTTGGAATTACCGTTGCGTAATTGTGCTGAACTAGTATGTAAATTTATAGCAAACTCGAAACATTCAGATAAAGTCACGAGTGCTTCTCCTGTTTGTTTTTCTGAATGGAATTCATAAAATCGATTTTATGCTGAATTGAGTATGTTTATACGATCATAGTCCAGAAACAAACTTCCTTCACTTATCTCTCCTAAATACAATTTATGTTCCAGTATCACTTCTATAAAACTGCATCACTATCAAATGAAAACTACGCCAAGGCAGTGGGATACAGACTATTAGTACAGATATTCTTTATATCTGATATTAATATAATAATAGTCTTTCATTAATCACATAACACGAGAATGAAGATTTTGTTTGGAGTCGGCGATGACAGTCCAAGACAGTAAAGAACAAATGCAGACTAAGTACCAATCAATGCCCAGATTTGTAACAGTACGCTAGATATTATGGAAATACACGCAATAGGAATATTAATAGGTACTTTATATGACCATGGTCTATTGACCAAGTGGAATTGTTATTAGTTAAAATTATTTCAGAAAAATAGTTACGTTTTCAAACTGTATGTAGCCGTAGAAAATCTGGTCCAATAGGCAGCTAACTCAGTTATATTATTAAACACATTTTTATCTATCATACTCGTTAGAAAAAGAAAGTAAATAATAACTTACTGATGATACTCTAGGAGCTGTACTGATGCGTGCCTGCAGGTTGATTAATTGTACAACACAGGGATCAGTACCACAAGTGCTGATTATGTGAAGTTGTGCGGTAAATAACGTGAGTAATATAGAAGCTTTGCCTGACCTAAAATTACTGTCATGATTTTATTTCAATTCATTGGGATTGTTACATAAGCGATTCAGAATGGTTTCAAATGAACAATCAAGGCTGGCAATTTATTGGTCATCATTTATTCAGCCCTGATTCGAGAACATGATCTGCCTCATATCAAATGTACTAGGAATTACTCCCGGTCCGATTTTTTTCGTCTCACCGACGCAAATTTTCGTCGGAAATGACTGGTGATTATCGTCTTTTTCTTACGCCGAACCGATGATATATCGTCGGAATTAGTGTCACAAATGAGCATATAATCGTCGGATAACCGTTAATTTGCCGGTCATTATCGTAAGTTTTGTACAAAGTTAGACGATAATAATGGTTAATAATCAGTACAATCAAACTGAACATAAATTATTATCAAAATTTTGATGCTCTCATAAATGAATATTTATCGTCGGTTTATGATCAGAATTATCTCATTATTTCGAAATAACGAGAAAATAAATTCGCCACTTCGACTGCTCTCTACAAAACTTTCATAAGCAGTGTCGCGATTTTTCGCGGCAACGTTGGACCGCACCTTGAGAAACAAATCTTTCCAATCCCCGAAAATTTGAAGACAGCAAAAAAAATCACCGAAATTACTTCTCAAAACTCAATAAATTTCATGAGTAATGTCTATAACTTTTGCATAATCTTTTACGATTTACNTGGTATCAACCGGCTTATGCATCTATGTATACTCACGATTACGTTTTACACTCAACACAATGTCTTACATTTTTTGGTTTGGTGTTGAACTTAACACTGTTTTTTATAACAAAAACGATGCTGACTATAGGTTACACTGTGCTGTATCTTGATGAGACCAAAACAACCCGCATGGTGGCGCGCATGACGTCACAGCGTCTCGGTATTGCCGGCTAACGAGTATCCCTCTGTCCCTTTTTTCTCTAATACAAATTCCAATTTATTTATGATTATCATATATCCTGACCTGTCAGGACAGCCACATCTTCACTCTTACAAATTTCTAGTTTTGAATTTTGATCTGCCTGACATTTCGTGTAACAACAAAAGCTGTTCGGTAAATGTTTTCGTATATTTATAGAATAGCTTGAATTTGGATCTGGTCCACATGAAGATATTGTCTTCAAAGTCAGTGTAAAATCAGCATCAATCACAAATGGGTGCCTAATCATTTTCTGGTACTGTTCAAATTTCTGTTTATCTCTATCAAATATATATTTTGTTGGAGGATGAAGTGAACAGTCATTTATATGATTATGTAATGAATTTTCTCTTCTAAACGTCCATGAACAATATGGACAAACATGTTTTTCGTAATGATTACCTGTTTTTATGAAAGGGCTTAAAGACTTCATCAATATATGACTTCTATTCTCATTTGTTATTAACAATAATGAAACAACATCTTTATTTCAGTTTTTGCTATTTTAAGAGGGTATAATTCATTATTATGATTGAAACTGTAAACGTTTATTGATATTTTATTGTATATCTCGAATAAACTGATGTCTTATTTTTACTGGGAATTTTATATCTGTAAAATCTAAATTTTCTGCTTCTGCTTTCAATCTCTTCGTAATTTTTTGAAAATTTTTTGTCATTACAAAAATATCATACCATACACAATTTAAAACACTCATCATCATCATTTTTTATATTGAAAAGTTTACAATGTGGGTTTTGAAACTTTGCAGGAAATTCAATGTATCTAGATCCTAGAATCGGATTGTATTCAACTATCTTTATACTGAAATCTAGTAATTTATCACTTACGCAACCTGATGAATTCCTTGTATATTTTTTTAATTTTTTGACTACTTCTTTGTACAAATTTTCGATATCCATAATCTTCTTCGATACACTAATAAATTTTCAAGAGTTAAACCATGCTTCACAGTATTTTTTTTGTTCTCAACTCTCACTTTATAGAACTGTACCTTTAAATTTAATTGCACTTTCATATTATCAAACTTTTGTTTTTTAATAACTGACTTTACTTCCGTTATGAATTTTTTCATGAAAACACTAGGCTCGATAATTGTAATTTCAGAAATAGGTATTCTAAGCATTTATCGTGTATAGCCGTTTTGAGACCTGCAAATTTACATCCATAGGTATTTCTAAAGGGTTTCAAAGAATTGTTATGTGCGTTCCTATTAATCACTTCTTTTTACATATCTCACAATAATACTTAGATTTATCGAAACATGAATAAGATAATAATTTTGTGTTTAAGTTTTTTCTGTGTTTCAAAGTCTTCTCAGGTCTTTTAAATTCATTAATGGTGGTGTGTACCTTGAAAATACTAGCATTGTGGTGTATGAGTACGTCTGCTTGTTTCCGTCTTCAGGGTATATTATCATTAGCAGCAATGGCTGCAAGTGTTTGGGATGCGCTTGTGGTGGAGTTCGTGATGTTTCTAATGGTTTATGGTTTTGTAGAGTTTGCTAGAATTTGTCCTGCCGTCGAGTGATTCGACAAACTTTTTTCCATTTTCTGTTTGCATTTTTTAATTTTTCTTGTGATTTGTTCGTTCAAATCCTTGATGTGTTGTGTGGTTTACTATCAGAGGAAAGTGGGCATGTTTTTTAGATTGCTACGTTTTCTGAATAGTCTATGTCTCATACTTCACGTCTAAAGTTTGGGTTGTGGTGTTTTCTGTTACCTTTTGGATTGTGTTTTTTGTCAGTACAGGAAGGCCTCGCTTTCATTACCAAAATCACGAATTAGACTTATTTCAATTGGTAATAAGAGCAAGACATGACTCGAAGTTATTATATACTTGTAACTCCTTAAACATTTCATTTTCTGTGAATTAAAATAAACAATATGGTCTTAAGGGCTCGACTTAGCGTATATTGCGGTGTTTGTTGCCAGAATCAGCTGATGAAAGTTCAGAGGAGTAAATGAATTAAAAGTATTAAAATTCAACCATAGCTTGACTCTAACTCAGTATAAGTGAATAATTAGTTTGATACTTTGATTCATATAATTGTGTTACATTGAACAAACAATAATTTTATGTGCTGGAAAATATTTTTAGCAGTAAATTGGTACATGTTGAATAGCACTCTGAGTTTAAGTTATTTATAATGTGAGTTTTAATCATTTTATTTTCAGCCTTTCATTATGACTTCAAAAAGGAAAGAAACATATAAAAACCATAATAATTGTTCAAAGAAGAGAACAAAAATATCTCTCGAACAAAAGATAGAGATAATAAAACGTGTTCAATGTGGTGAATCTCAGAATGAAATTGCCAGAGAACTATGCCTCCACAGGCCTACAGTCGCAAACATTTTAAGAAGCGAAAGTAAATATAAAGAGTTGTTATATACAAGTACATCTCCATCTCCCATTGACTTGCGTGCTACAAAGGTATCATATCGACGTTCTGATTTAATCGTTGAGATGGAAGAAAAACTAGTAAAATGGTTGAAAATTCAAAATAAGAATTACACCCTAGTCTGCAGTCTTTTATTACAAGAAAAAACTATTGCTATATTTGATAGTCTGAAACCATCACACAGCGGTTCATCAAAAGATGAAGAACAAAAGTTTGTTGCAAGTCGTGGATGTTTACCATTCCTGAACCAATTCCTGAACTAATTCCTGAACCAATTGATTCTAATAACCTCATATGAATAATAATATTGATGTTTATTGTTGTTACCGTGAAATAAATATAACAAAAAATGATCTCCGTTTTCTATGTCTACATACAGTACTAACTTCGAGACGTGCCTCGCAATTATTACGGCTTTTATAAAAGCTGGGTGTAATAAAAGCAGTGCCTGCCTGTACATATTTGTGATGATGGTGTTAAATTGGATTTTGAATATCACGAAAAGTTGTTCTGTTTGTTCGGTGAACCTTTTCCAGTTAGTGTTTTGTAGTTGGTGCATGTTTGTCTGGGATGGGTGGTGAGGTCTTTGCCGGTATGGGTTGTGATAATAATGAGAAGGTGGACTAAAGACAGATCTATTTCTGTTTTCCAAGTACAGGCAGGCCCCGCTTTTATTACACCTCGCTTTTATAACAGCTGTAATAATTGCGAGGCACGTCTCGAAGTTATTACAGTACGTAGACACAGAAAATGGAGACCATTTTTTGTGATGCTTATTTTGCGGTAACTACAATAAACATCAATTCAGAAAATTATAGGATTAGCACAATACAATAAACATTATTCAAATGAGGTTATTAGAAGCAATTGATTCAGGAATTAGTCTTTATAACAGAAGAAAAGTTAGTAGTGGCTATATATAATACATACACGATACATGTATATAATATAACAAACAAGAGATCATTTTCTATTATTCTAACTCATAGAAAATGGCATGTTTAGGGCGCTACAATCATATAATAACTTCGAGTCATGCCTCGCTTTTATTACCATTTGAAATAAGTCTGAGTCGTGATTTTGGTAATAAAAGCAGGCCTTCCTGTAGTGTGGTTTGCAAGGGATGGAGAACAGAATTTAATATTGGGTGATGTGGGTCTAAAATTGGCTTGCTGTGGGATGTGTGTTTGTGTTACTGAAGATGGAGAAACTGTTGAGTTGATATATTATCTCTTTGCCTCAAGTGTTGTTTTTTGTTGCGTGAACCAGCTGGAATGCTTTGCGTTGAAATTGCCGCAAAGAATGGTATTTGGATGGGTATTCAGGGCTTGAAGGATGGATCGGTATCCAGCTGGTAAGGTGGGTTAGGTATCTGGTGGGATGTAAGCGTTGATAGTTGTGAAGTCTTTGTTTGGGCCTGTTTCTATTTTGAAAGATTATAGTTCGGTGTGATGGTCGATTCAAAGTTGGTTGCACATGTTATGCAACATGTTAATATAGTTGATACTGAGGTGTATGTATGTTATGAGTCCACCACCTTCGCCGTGTTATCTATCTTGTCTGATGACTGAGTAGTTTGGGATGGTGGGAGTACAAGTTTAGTTCCTTGGATTAGAGCTCCGTGCATGTGGTGAGCATGTAATGTTTAAGTTCCATGAATTTGTTACGAATTCCGTCTATGTAGAGCTGTAGTATTTTTATTTTGTTCCTCCGTTCAGAGCGTGTAATTTGAAGTACTCGTGGTGTCGTTGGTGTTGAAGGGAGATGTGTTGAAGATAATGTTCGAGAGGACTTTGCTATGAACGGGGAGGAGGATTGTATTGTTGTTGATTGGGATGAGTGTGTAAAAAAAATTTGAATTTGTGTTGGGTGTGGTGGGGGAATTGTGTTTGGCATGCAGTATTCACAAGCTCAGGTTGTTGGGTGTTGTTTTAATGTCTCTATTGTGGTGCACTTCCGGTGGAACACTCTCTGCAGGAATTCCAGATTACGGATCCGTCCTTTGCGCAACTAGATGTGATTTGCATGTGGAACACGTGTATATGGGGGCAAGGTAGGTTTCTATATTGTAGGCGAGAAGAAAAAGTAGGGACCTTTTGGCCGGCTCACAGAGTCCCTGTAAATTAAAGGAGAAAAATGGGATGGAAGGCGTCCCAGGTGGCACATTCTGGCGAATGCCTCTGAAGACGCGGCAATCCATTTCCTCATGAAGTTGAGTAGAAGACAAGACAAAAACCCCGTCTCCGGAGAGGTCAAATTGAAAACGATTTGACTCCCCGCTGAATTCCTCTTCGCGTCCTTCGTTGAGGGAGTATTTCCACCACGAAGAGGTATTTTGTTGGAATTACCATTGTGTAATTGTACTGTACGAGTATGTAAATTTATAGTTATCCTGAAACCTTTAGATAAAGTCACAAGCGCTGTGGAAGTCATAAAATCGATTTCATGCTGAATTAAGTATGTTTATACGATCATAACTCAGAAACAAACTTCCTTCACTTATCTTTCCTAAATATAATTTATGTTCCAGTATCACTTCTATAAAGCTGCATTACCATAAAATGAAAACTACGCTAAGTCAGGGGGATATATGTAGACTATCAGTACAGATATTCTTTATATCTATATTATATATAATAGACTATTATATTATATATAATAATCTTTCATCAATCACATTACACGAGAATGAAGATTTTGTTTGGAGTCGGCGATGACAGTCCGAGATAGTAAAGAATAAATGCAGACAAAGTACCAATCACTGTCGAGATTTGTAACAGTACGCTAGATATTATGGAAATACACGTAATAGGAATATTAATAGGTACTTTATGTAACCATGATCTATTCACCAAGTGGAATTGTTATTAGTTAAAATTATTTTAGATTAAATAGTTACGTTTTCAAACTGTAGGTAGCCGTAGAAAATCTGGTCCAATAGGCAGCTAACTCAGTTATATTATTAAACACATTTTTATCTATCATACTCGTTAGAAAAA